>JAWQEG010005711.1:10000-35122 GCA_033782935.1 Petrolisthes cinctipes
AATTAACATTGATGGAGCCCAAAACTGTGAATGGTCCATACATAATTATTGTTAAAAGGACAAAGGTTTTCTTGTTGATAAATTATAAGGTTAATTGTTTTTCCCGGTATAATTTGGAAGGAATCACACTTTCTTTTTTTTTTTCTAATTCACCAACAAGAGAATCTCACCTTAAGGGCCTCTGTGTTGTAGTTAGAAAATTGGAGGTAAATGAGTCCTTCAAATATTGCCCCGAAACACACACACACACCTATAGGGAAGGAGACTGCTGTTTCGTGGCATGGTCAGGAGGAATCAGAAGCCTCCAATTTACACACACACACACACACACACCTATATGGAAGGAGACTGCTGTTTCTTGGCATGGTCAGGAGGAATCAGAAGCCTCCAATTCTCATACACGATCACAGGGTCCTTAATTAAGTTTAGTTTGATTTGTGAATTGTTATTGGGTTGGGGAGAGATTTATTACAAACTAGTATAGATAACTTTAGGATCATTTGTAAACTTAAACGACCCTGTGTGTGTGTGTGTGTGTGTGTGTGTGTGATGTAGTCAGAAAATTGGAGTTAAATGAGTACTTCAAATATTGCCACGAAACACACACACACACACACACACACATGGAAGGAGTTTGTTTCATGGCATTGTCAGGAGGAATCAGAAGCCTCCAATTTACACACACACACCTATATGGAAGGAATTTGTTTCGTGGCATAGTCAGGAGGAATCAGAAGCCTCCAATTTACACACACACACACACACCTATATGGAAGGAGTTTGTTTCGTGGCATTGTCAGGAGGAATCAGAAGCCTCCAATTTACACACACACACACACACACACACAGGGTCCTTAAGGCTGTATTTCCTTAGTGTACTTTAATTATTGTTATGAAAAGTAATTAATATTTCATAATTTGGCCCCACCAAGATTGTAAGATAATTGTTTGTTAAAGTGAGGCTCTTATAACTCGTGTATGTATGTACGTATGTATGTATGTATGGAATATGATAATTATACATACTTGGTGCTTATGTTACATTTTCACTTCTCCAACTCTCCTTTTTTTTTTTTTCATCTCTCCAACTCTCCTTTTTTTTTTTTTCATCTCTCCAACTCTCCTTTTTTTTTTTTCATCTCTCCAACTCTCCTTTTTTTTTTTTTCATCTCCAACTCTCCTTTTTTTTTCATCTCCAACTCCTTTTTTTTTTCAACTCTCAAACTCTCCTTTTTTTTTTTCATCTCTCCAACTCTCCTTTTTTTTTCACCTCCACCTCTCAAATCACCTTCTTCCTCGGGTGCTATATGACCTCACTGGTGTGGCGTTTAATATCTATCTATCAATCAACCAACCACTGTTCCAAGATTGATTGATTGATTGATTGATATTAGGCGCCGCAACAGCGAGGTCATATGGCACCCGAGGAAGAAGGTAATTGAGAGGTGGGACAGTAAAAGGATGAAATAAATACTAAGATATAAATTTTAATAATCTCATATTCACTGTATACAAAATAATTATATATAATATCAATTCACTTATACAACATTAGTAAGTACATCTAATCCTGAAAATTGAGTATTGTAATAAATGCTATGTGATAAAAAAAAACATTAATTTACTCATCGGTCGGTAATCTTGGATAAAAAAAAGTATAATTGCCAAAATATGAATTGCAACAAATTTTAATGGAACTTTAACCCATAGTAATATCCACAATTATTTGTATGAACTATAAGCATGTATATACAGAAGGAAATATACATATCCTTCTGTAATACATACTTATAATTCCTACAAACAACTATGGATATTAATAATAAACTTAAATGTTCTATCAAAAGTTGTTGCAATTGATATTATGGCAACTGTACAGCCACAATCAAATATCCACCAACACTTTCCTTCCATCGTAGTAAATATCTTGGTAATAAAATACAACACGTGTATAATTTTGCAGCACCTCATAATAATAATAATAATAATAAATGAGGGGGTTGAGTTGACGTAAGGTGTTGTTGTTGTATGATTATATTTTGATATGATACTGAATGTAGTAAATATCTTGGTAATAAAATACAACACGTGTATAATTTTGCACCACCTCATAATAATAATAATAATTGAAGGGGTTGAGTTGCCGTAAGGTGTTGTTGTTGTATGATTATATTTTGATATGATACTGATTTATTTATACGATGGAAGGAAAGTGTTGGTGGATATATATTTGATTGTGACCGTACATTATATTCATTTCTTTAATATTTAGATAGGTTATTTACTGATGTTATTTTATATACTGTACACAACTTCTAAAGAACAAAACAGATACAATATATAATTTTTACAAAGGTGGAATAAATATGGACTTATGGTTAATTAAAGGGAGGAAAGTACAGGTAAATCCAATCTGGAGCAAATGATTCCTCCGAAGTATTCCAGGGAACAAACAGGACCAGATTAACAAAAATAATGGTATCCTGTTGCCTGGAATAATTTGGAGGAATCATCATCTCCAAAAATGTCAGAACAATTTGGAGGAATCATTATCTCCAAAAATGTCAGAACAATTTGGAGGAATCATTATCTCCAAAAATGTCAGAATAATTTGGAGGAATCATTATCTCCAAAAATGTCAGAACAATTTGGAGGAATCATTATCTCCAAAAATGTCAGAACAATTTGGAGGAATCATTATCTCCAAAAATGTCAGAACAATTTGGAAGAATCATTATCTCCAAAAATGTCAGAACAATTTGGAGGAATCAATATCTCCAAAAATGTCAGAACAATTTGGAGGAATCATTATCTCCAAAAATGTCAGAACAATTTGGAGGAATCAATATCTCCAAAAATGTCAGAACAATTTGGAGGAATCATTATCTCCAAAAATGTCAGAACAATTTGGAGGAATCAATATCTCCAAAAAAGTCAGAACAATTTGGAGGAATCAATATCTCCAAAAAAGTCAGAACAATTTGGAGGAATCAATATCTCCAAAAATGTCAGAACAATTTGGAGGAATCAATATCTCCAAAAAAGTCAGAACTATATAATTATACCCTCTCCTTAAATTAAAAAAAACTGTGTTCCCAAAATATACATTATATCACTATTATTATTATTATAAAGTGAAATATTAAAACACCACTATAACTATAGGACCATATTCAAGAACATATCGTACCATCGTAAACACCATGGACGTTCTTGAATATGGGTCAATTCCACGGTGGTTGGTAGTGGTTTGTAAGCACGCCAACGAAAGAATGTTAGCCTTGTAAATGTCTTATGGGTGAATTATTTAATTAATTTGGTTTGTAAGCACGCAAACGAAAGAATGTTAGCCGTGTTAATGACTTCTGGGTGAATTATTTAATGAATTTGGTGAGTAAACTATACAGTGATCATCATTATTATTATTATTATTATCTAACTATTGGATAGATTTTGTGAATGTGGATACTCACCTTTTGGAAAATAATGAAGCCTTACAAGTGTGGTTGGTTGGGAAGCTAACAAACAAATACCACTGTGGAATCAACCCTAAAATAATAATGAAGCCTTACAAGTGTGGTTGGTTGGGAAGCTAACAAACAAATACCACTGTGGAATCAACCCTAAAATAATAATGAAGCCTTACAAGTGTGGTTGGTTAGGAAGCTTACAAACAAATACCACTGTGGAATTGACCCCATGCCACACAGACTTTATTATTTGTGAAAATTTTATATGTGAATGGTGTGTGGACAAAACCTCAAACACACTACTATACTTTATTATTTTTTCTTACTTTATTACACTTTAAACATTCATATTACACTGGTATTCTGGTTGTGTAATGTCATGTACAGTTAAGCAAGTAAAAAGTGCAAGAAAAATATTGTTGTTTACGGCTACATGTGACAGTTCTTTGTAGTAAATCCTTGTATCTTTATGAATTAATTTACTATAGGAACCCAGAGACAATGTAAGGTTGAACGTGATTGGTTCAACTTGGAGTGGTGGTGGTGAACAGGTTGACATATATGTGGATAATTTTCTTGCACTTTTTACTTGCTCAACTGTACAATAAGTGATTACTGTACATACATTCATTACACACACACTATTTCACATAGATGGGTGTGTAATGTCATGTACAGTCGGCAAAAAAAGTTTCGTTACCACCCCTACGTTACTTTTAACCTGGGTAGCCGGTGTTGGGTTGGTACTGTGCCTACTTGGCTGCTAAGCCTTATCATCCGAAACTGATATTGTCTTTGCCCGGGCTGGACAGTACAGGCGGCGGAGGCATTGGCTTCGGTCCGCCTTCGGATGTGGTCACTCATCAGTAGCCTAGTAGCTTTCAACGAGATAGGACGGGTGTTCGTCACTCTTATGCACTGCTATGCCAGCTTAATAAACTTACATTATACCTGTGAAATTCTTACTCTGATGTAATGTTTGGACCATAAAATAAAACCACCATTTATTTCCATCCATGGAAGTGGCAAGTGTTTGGCTGTGTGTGTGTAGACGGTGAGTGACGGCCACACACACCCTACCCTACACAGGCCACAATGGCGATAATATGTGGGCCGCGGCCCGTGGCAGTCACAAACATTGCACTCTGTTTCTTTATATCAAAATTTTAACTAATTTTAAATTAAATTTTGAATGTTCAAGAACTCTTACTATTTAACTATTCATTATTAAACATAAGGAAATGAATCTGAGTATTTTAGAACAAGAATAACCGTGAAATACCCAGAAAAAGTAGCACGTCATTCCTACTCCCCTGCCCAATAGACACTGAAGAGTACATGGTTTGACGGAGGTATATATAAGACACTCGCGTCACGCCAGGCCTACCACCATTACATCACTGTGTTAAAAGGATGGTAACGAAACTTTTTTTGCCAACTGTACAATAAGTGATTACTGTACATACATTCATTACACACACACTATTTCACATACATAATCCCAGTGTATAATGAAAGTTTATGTTACTGTATAATCGCCTGAATAATTATTTTAGTTTGTGATTCAATAGTTTTTAAAGGGATGTAGTATACTTTTGGTACAATAGATGCCTTTTGATTCCTCCAAAGTATGCCAGGAAACAGGACCTGATTAGCAAAAATATTGGTGGCCTGTTGCCGCTTGGAATAGTTTGGAGGATTCGGTTGCTCCAGATTTACCACCAACACTCTACTACATCCTTAAATATAGTTCCTCTACTTGTAAATTAATTTTTTTCATTGTTAAAAAGAATTACAATTTTATATTTACATCTATATTATCCAACCCCACATCTACTTCAAAAAATAATCACTTAAGGGAAGATTGTCTTGTTGGTGAATTGCAAGGTCTGCGATTCCTCAAAAATATGCCACGAAACAGACCCCCTCAATGGTACTAATTGGGGATCTGTTTGTTGGCATAGTTGAGAGGAATTATAGACATTTATTTCATTTCACCAACAACAAGAGAACCTCCCCATAACATATTATTATTTTGAGAGGAATTTTAGACATTTATTTCATTTCACCAACAACAAGAGAATCTCCCCATAACATATTATTATTATTATTATTATATTTTCCACCAATTAAATCTAGCCTACTTCGTTCCTTCTAACTATTACTGTAGAAGGGAACACATTACCTCTGACCACTTCTATAGGACACATTATCCAGGGGAAGTCCACGTTCCTGCCATTCATATGTCCTGGGGGGCTCTGAGCTGAGCATGGAGGCAGGGGGGTGCACCGGGTGTCCTGGGGGGGGCCCTGGATGATGATGATGTGGTGGTGGTCCCATGGGTACTCCTCCAGCTGCTTGGGGGAGCATAACAATGGACCCCGGTGGTAGTACAGACGGGGGGGACTCCAACAACCTCAGGTGACGGTGATGCTGGTCAAGGCGGCGACGGTAACGTGAATACAGACAACACACTGTAATGGCCGATACTCCACCACCAATACCAATGAAGGCAGCTATCACTAATACCCATACCTCCACCCAGTCAGCTCCAGTTGATGCTCGGCGAGGCACACAACGCTGTCAACACAAAGGTCATATCTTATTAAGGTGGTAATTAATTCACTTTTGTTATATAGGAGTGTCTTGATTCCTCCAAAGTATGCTAGGAAACAGGACCAGACAAATGAAATGTTAGCTGTGTATATGTCTTATGGGTGAATTATTTAATGAATTTGGTTTGTAAGCACACAAACAAAAGAATGTTAGCCGTGTAAATGACTTATGGGTGAATTATTTAATGAATTTGGTGAGTAAACTATACAGTGATCATCATTATCTAACTGTTGGATAGATTTTGTGAATGTGGATACTCACCTTTTGGAAAATAATGAAGGCTTACAAGTGTGGTTGGTTAGGAAGCTTACAAACCAATACCACTGTGGAATCAACCCATAAAACAAACAAAGAGATAATAACAACACACCTCAACCTTCCTAACCAAAGATATCCTAAGACATATAAAATAAACAAAGATAATAACAACAACACACCTCAACCTTCCTGACTGTGAACCTGTTAAATACTCGGTCCAAGTCTGGGTTTTGTTGTGCGTCCAGTAAGAGCTTGGTGTCGTGAAGGTTACGTCCCTCCAGTTGGAAGCACGACCTGTTGGTGATAACGGTTCTCAATTTAAGGAGGTGGTTGTTGTTGTTGTTGTTGAAGTTCCTCAAGGTGTCTGGCCGAAACAGCCCTGAGCTCCTGAGGAAGATCATGGCCTGAATCGGGCTTTCCCACAGTGCCCTCAGAGAGTGTATGTTGTGTTGTTGGTGAGTGTGTTTGTGTGTATTGCAGTCTTCAATAATGTGTTTAATAGAATGTAGTGTTGTGTTGTTGGTGAGTGTGGTTGTGTGTATTGTTGGTGAGTGTGGTTGTGTGTATTGTTGGTGAGTGTGGTTGTGTGCGTTGCAGTGTTCAATAATGTGTTTAATAGAATGGGGTGTTGTGTTGTTGGTGAGTGTGTTTGTGTGCATTGCAGTGTTCAATAATGTGTTTAATAGAATGGGGTTCTGTGTTGCATCCCAGACAGGTATCTACAATGGCTTTAAGGGAGTAATATAATATACTTTTAGTACACTCACAATCCAAAATATGTATCCAGGCTTGCTTCGAATAGCCTGATCGATTATTAAGCAACCCCAATCAAATATGAAACAGGATAAGTGTTGTAATTGGTTCACTAGTATGTCAAGTGATTCAAAACTTCAACAACAAGACCTGGAGACAAATATAAAACAGGATAAGCGTTGTAATTGGTTCACTAGTATGTCAAGTGATTCAAAACTTCAACAACAAGACCTGGAGACAAATATGAAACAAGATAAGCGTTGTAATTGGTTCACTATTATGTCAAGTGATTCAAAACTTCAACAAGACCTGGATACAAATTTTGGATTGCGAGTGTACATTGGAGCACCTTGATTCCTCCAAACAATGCCACAAAACTAATCCCCTATTAGTACCATTGAGGGCGTCTGTTTTCTGGCACAGTTTGGAGGAATCAGTAGCCTTCCAATATACCAACAAAAGAATCTCCCTTTAAGGCCGATGTTTATTTGTTGTGGGTAAAATAAATCATCATAATAATAATAAATAAATAAATATATAAAAAATAATAATAATAATAATAATAAAAATATAGATAAAAAATAATAGTATAATAATATAATAATAAAAATTCCTTATATATTTAAATAATAATAATAAAAATAAAAATAAAATAAATAAATATATAAAAAAACAATAAATATATATAAAAAATAATAACAATAATAAAAATAAAAATAAAAAATAATAGTATAATAATATAATAATAATAAAAATAAAAATAAATAAATAAATATATAAAAAAATAATAAATATATATAAAAAATAATAACAATAATAAAAATATAAATAAAAAATAATAGTATAATAATATAATAATAATAAAAATTGCGTATATATTTCGGCCTTACCCAGTGGTAGTAAAGTCGATGGCCCCGTCAGCATTGGAGTAGTAAGCCGTGTCATAGATGTTTAGTGAAGCAGTGACAGGTAAAGCTCCTTCCACCTCCCTCCTAAAGTTGTCCAGTTGTCGTCGCACCTCACCAGGGGTCAGACCAAACACAAAACGCATCAGGTCAGAATCACGCAGTACATAGATCTGTAAAGGATGTAAAATTGGAGTTGACGGTGCAGTTGCGGTCCACTGTAATTGCAGTCCGGTGCAGTTGCGGTCCACTGCAGTTGTGGTCCGGTGCAGTTGCGGTCCGGTGCAGTTGCGGTCCACTGCAGTTGCGGTCCACTGCAGTTGCGGTCCGGTGCAGTTGCGGTCCGGTGCAGTTGCAATCTGGTGCAGTTGCAATCCACTGCTTTTCCAAACTAATATTTAAACTTCAAACCCATTAACTTTATCACCAAATTGTTTAAAGAGGTCTGATGTTGACTAGTTGTGCCGTATTTGAATTTGCAATACAGTATTTGTATAGTTAGGTATACTGTATTTTTTTTTTTTTTTTTCCGGTATACAGTATTCCCTTGATATAAGATGATTAAATATATCACATAATATTATATCCTTTTAACACACGGTTAGTAAATCACGTAGTTAGTTAGTTAGTTAGTTAGTGTGTATGGTAATGAATAACACAAGCCTGGAAACACACACACACACACACACACAAAGTATAATAACCTAACCTAACAAGTCAATTTAGGGACATAACTCACAAGTCAATAACCTTCCCTAACAAGTCAATTTAGGGACATAACTCACAGGTCAATAACCTTCCCTAACAAGTCAATTTAGGGACATAACTCACAAGTCAATAACCTTCCCTAACAAGTCAATTTAGGGACATAACTCACAAGTCAATAACCTTCCCTAACAAGTCAATTTAGGGACATAACTCACAGGTCAATAACCTTCCCTAACAAGTCAATTTAGGGACATAACTCACAAGTCAATAACCTTCCCTAACAAGTCAATTTAGGGACATAACTCACAAGTCAATAACCTTCCCTAACAAGTCAATTTAGGGACATAACTCACAAGTCAATAACCTTCCCTAACAAGTCAATTTAGGGACATAACTCACAAGTCAATAACCTTCCCTAACAAGTCTATTTAGGGACATAACTCACAAGTACAAGTATATAATAACCTTCCCTAACAAGTCAATAATAACCTTCCCTAACTCACGGTAACTTTAGCGACTGCAGGTGTGGCTGGTGGAGGTGCTGACGTGGCGGTGACATAGACAGTGAAGGTACCGTGTGCATATCGTGTGAGTGGTGCGTTGGTACGTAGAGTTCCCGTAGTACTCTCCAATAGTAAGGTTCCCTCGGCGTTGACCTCTTCATCGGGTAACAACTCCACCGTGTCCTCAAAGTGTGAGAAGCTGATGTTGTGCATGGCGTACCTGTGTTGATTAACGGGGAAGTTTTTTTGTGTTGATTAACGGGGAAGTTTTTTTGTGTTGATTAACGGGGACATTTTGTGTTGATTTACGGGGAAGTTTTGTGTTGATTAACGGGGAAGTTTTTTTGTGTTGATTAACGGGGAAGTTTTTTTGTGTTGATTAACGGGGAAGTTTTTTTGTGTTGATTAACGGGGAAGTTTTGTGTTGATTAACGGGGAAGTGTTGTGTTGATTAACGGGGAAGTTTTGTGTTGATTAACGGGGAAGTTTTGTGTTGATTAACGGGGAAGTTTTGTGTTGATTAACGGGGAAGTTTTGTGTTGATTAACGGGGAAGTTTTGTGTTGATTAACGGGGAAGTTTTGTGTTGATTAACGGGGAAGTTTTGTGTTGATTAACGGGGAAGTTTTGTGTTGATTAACGGGGAAGTTTTGTGTGGGTAAATATGGAGTAACTGATTCCTCCAAACTATTCCAAGAAACAGAGAAAAAATAAACTATAAAACTAGGGGAGAAATTTTGTGTTGGTAAATCTGGAGCAACTGATTCCTCCAAACTATTCCAAGCAACAGGAAAAAAAAAAAAAAAACATAATTTTTTATCATCTGGTCCTGTTTCCTGGCATACTTTGGAGGAATCATGGCACTCCAATGTAACAAAAGTGAATTACTACCTTAATTAAGGAAAGAAACAACGTGTTTTTGGTCAATTGAAGAGTGTGAGAATATAATGTTGTTCACTGCATATCTTTGTCATACAAGAATACATTAAGGGGAGATTCTTTTGTTGGTGAATTGTAAGGTCTCCGATTCCTCCAAACTGTGCCATGAAACAGATTCTTTATTAGCCTATTAGTACCATTGACGGCATCTGTTTCCTGGCATAGTTAGGAGGAATCAGTAGCCTTCCAATTTACCAACAAGAGACACTCCTCTTAATTAATTGATGAAGGGAAGAAATTTGGCCAGACAACTTGAGGAACTTCAACAACAACAACGACAACAGAGTGATTCGTTCTTTGTTTATATAAATACCTAATGGTCTGTGCCGTGGGGTCCTTGTCGAATGCCTTGAGCCTCACTACCTCGGTCTGTAGTGCTGCGTCTACCCTCACGCCGGCGGTCACCTCGGCTCGTTCAAATGTTGGTTTGTTGTCGTCTAAATCACCCACTCGGACCACCACCTGTGTGTATGTAGAGAGATGTATGTAGGTGTATGGCTCTCACTCAGTATACAACACAATACACACACTAATATACAACACAACACAACACAAACACACATACACAATACAAACACACACAAACACACACACACAGCACAACAACACAGACACACACACACACACAACACAACAACACACACAACACCACAACAACACACACACAACACCACAACACAACACACACACACACACACAACACCACAACACAACACACACACACAACACAACAACACACACACAACACCACAACACAACACACACACAACACCACAACACAGACACAGACACACACACAACACAACAACACACATTAACACACACACACACACCACAACACACCACAACACAACACACAGACACACACACAACACAACCACACACAAACAACACACCTGCATCATGGCTGGGTTGGCCGGGTCATACTCCATCCTGGTAGGCATCCTTCGACCCAGTTTACCACACAACACCGTCAGGGTCACCGAGTCCACCTACAAGGGTAATTAATTCATTTTTTGGGGGTAATTAATTCACTCTTGGGGGTAATTAATTCACTTTTGGGGTAACTAATTCACTTTTGAGGGTAATTAATTCACTTTTGGGGTAATTAATTCACTTTTGGGGGTAATAAATTCACTTTTGGGGGTAATTAATTCACTTTTGGGGGTAATTAATTCACTTTTGGGGGTAATTAATTCACTTTTGGCGGTAATTAATTCACTTTTGGGGGTAATAAATTCACTTTTGGGGGTAATTAATTCACTTTTGGGGGTAATTAATTCACTTTTGAGGGTAATAAATTCACTTTTGGGGGTAATTAATTCACTTTTGGGGGTAATTAATTCACTTTTGGCGGTAATTAATTAACTTTTTGGGGGTAATTAATTCACTTTTGGGGGTAATTAATTCACTTTTGGGGTAATTAATTCACTTTTGGGGTAACTAATTCACTTTTGGGGGTAATAAATTCACTTTTGGGGGTAATTAATTCACTTTTGGGGGTAATTAATTCACTTTTGGGGGTAATTAATTCACTTTTGGGGGTAATTAATTCACTTTTGGGGGTAATTAATTCACTTTTGGGGGTAATTAATTCACTTTTGGGGGTTAATTAATTCACTTTTGGGGGTTAATTAATTCACTTTTGGGGTTAATTAATTCACTTTTGGGGTAATTAATTCACTTTTGGGGTAATTAATTCACTTTTGGGGTAATTAATTCACTTTTGGGGGTAATTAATTCACTTTTGGGGGTAATTAATTCACTTTTGGGGGTAATTAATTCACTTTTGGGGGTAATTAATTCACTTTTGGGGGTAATTAATTCACTTTTGGGGGTTAATTAATTCACTTTTGGGGGTTAATTAATTCACTTTTGGGGTTAATTAATTCACTTTTGGGGTAATTAATTCACTTTTGGGGTAATTAATTCACTTTTGGGGTAATTAATTCACTTTTGGGGGTAATTAATTCACTTTTGGGGGTAATTAATTCACTTTTGGGGGTAATTAATTCACTTTTGGGGGTAATTAATTCACTTTTGTTACATTGTAGTGCCTTGATTCCTCCAAAGTATGCCAGGAAACAACAGGACCAGAAGAACAAAAATCATAGTTTGGAGGAATCATTTACTCCAGATTTACCAACACAAAAACACTTTCCCCTCAAAAAATAAATTGGGTTATTGTAATTAATATCAGCTTACCTCCTCTCTGTCGATCCTACTCTTAACGTGGATCATTCCTTGGTTGTCTGAGGTGCGGTTGATGGAGAAAAGTCCGGCATCATTACCATCTGTCAGAGAGAAATAATATACAGGATTTTGGTCAATGCATAATAATAAATAATAATAATAATAATAATAAATAATAATAATAATAATAATATGGTTATTTGCTTGTTGGCTATGCATAATAATAATAAATAATAATAATAATATGGTTATTTGCTTGTCGGCTCTACATAATAATAAATAAATAATAATAATAATAATAATAATAATAATAAATAATAATAATAATAATAATATGGTTATTTGTTTGTTGGCTCTACATAATAATAATAATAATATGGTTATTTGTTTGTCGGCTCTGCATAATAATAATAAATAATAACAATAATATGGTTATTTGTTTGTCGGCTCTGCATAATAATAATAAATAATAATAATAATAATATGGTTATTTGCTTGTCGGCTCTGCATAATAATAATAAATAATAATAATAATAATATGGTTATTTGTTTGTCAGAAGTGCCAGTTCTTTAAAATAACTGGAATACAATGGTGCTTCAGTCTTCAATTTAATAAAAGTTCAAAGCAGAAATTTGCCAAGATACTAATCCAAACATGGTCCTTACTAAGCCCTAGTTAAAAAGAAGGTGCAAATATTTCACCGTCAATAAAAAATACATAAAATTAGACGTGATTAATACTGATTACACAGTTATATTAGAGAAAGCCTGCCTATTATATTTTGGAAAGTGTGTGTGTGTGGTTCCTCCAAACTATGCCACAAAACAGATGCCCTATTTGTAGCAGTGAGAGCATCTGTTTTGTGGCATAGTAAGGAGGAATTAGTAACCTTCCAATTTACCAACGAAAGAGAAAATCTCCAACCCAACTTAACCCCTTAGGACCGATTGACCGACATATCGGTGATAAAAAAATTAATGGTTCGCTCCGAATCACCGACATGTCGACGTACCTATAAAAAACTGTAGCGAGTAGCTAGCGAGCTGGCGTTGGTAACGATGGAAAGCTAACGTCCTTGAGAAAAGGTTTGACTGTGGTAGTGGTGTCTGGCAGCTGCGTATGCCAACAAGGAAATATCTCACCACTACATGGTGTTTTCTTATGTTTCTCGTATCTCTCTGCTGTCTACTATACTCCAGGAGAGTCTAGACAGACAAAATTACACTGAAATACGTTTATTATCATTGAAAACCACTTACACGCATTATTTAGGTGTTTATATACATGTTTAGAGGTACGCAGAGCATATGAGATTTTCTTTCATGCGTTTCAGGGGATACTATTTATTTATTTTCGGACTTTGACGCTCTGTCATACACAAACGCGTACACCTAGGAGGCTCCCGTTTTCAGTTCCTGGTGTGTAAATTCAAGCTCTTTCATTCTGTAAGAACAAAATTTGCCTACATGAAAGTTGAAAATTGACCCCCAGAAGTCGGCTGGGGATGAAAAAAAAATAAAAGAAGAAGTCGGTCCTAAGGGGTTAAGGGAGGTAATTAATTCACTTTTGTTACATTGGAGTGCCTTGATTCCTCCAAAGTATGCCAGGAAACAACAGGACCAGATGAACAAAAATAATGGTGTTCTGTTGTTGCTTGGAATAGTTTGGAGGAATCAGTTACTCCAGATTTACCACCAACACTGTACTTCCGCCTTAAGGGGGAAATTTTGTGTTGGTAAATCTGGAGCAACTGAATCCTACAAACTATTCCAAGCAACAACAGAACACCATTAAAAAATTTGCTTTTCTGGTCCTGTTGTTTCCTGGCATACTTTGGAGGAATCAAGGCACTCCAATTGTACCAAAAGTGAATTAATTACCTCCTTTTCTCTTTCGTTGGTAAATTGGAAGGCTACTAATTCCTCCTACTAATGCCAGAATACAGATGCCGTCACTGCTATAAATATTACTACCTACCAACTTAATTAAAAACTAAAACTCGTGCCTGGTATCCATCCCAACTTAACTTACATGTGATGCGGTAATCAATGAGTGCGTAATTAAAAAATAAAACTCGTGCCTGGTATCCATCCCAACTTAACTTACACGTGATGCGGTAATCAATGAGTGCGTAATTAAAAAATAAAACTCGTGCCTGGTATCCATCCCAACTTAACTTACACGTGATGCGGTAATCAATGAGTGCGTAATTAAAAACTAAAACTCGTGCCTGGTATCCATCCAAACTTAACTTACACGTGATGCGGTAATCAATGAGTGCGTAATTAAAAACTAAAACTCGTGCCTGGTATCCATCCCAACTTAACTTACACGTGATGCGGTAATCAATGAGTGCGTTGTCACCGCTGTCAATATCCTGGGCTGATATGTGTGCCACTACTGTACCCACCGCTGCTTCCTCCTCCACTTCAACCTCCAGGGCCTCGTCTCCCTGCGGTGCAAAGTAGAATCACGAGCGTCAGAGGAGAAGAAAAATAGGAGAGAAAAAAAATTAAATGAAATGGGATAATTAATTCACTTTTGGTACATTGGAGTGCCTTAATTGATTCCTCCAAAGTATGCCAGGAAACAGAACCAGGAAACAGAGAAATAGGAGAAAAGTAGGAGAAAAATAGGAGAAAAATAGGAGAAAAATAGGAGAAAAATAGAAGAAAAATTGGAGAAAAATAGGAGAAAATAAAAATAAAATTAAATGGGATAATTAATTCACTTTTGGTATATTGGAGTGCCTTGATTCCTCCAAAGTATCCCAGGAAACAGAACCAGGAAACAGAGAAATAGGAGAAAAATAGGAGAAGAATAGGAGAAAAATAGGAGAAAATAGGAGAAAAATTGGAGAAAAATAGAAGAAAAATAGAAGAAAAATAGGAGAAAAATAGGAGAAAAATTGGAGAAAACAAAACTAAAATTAAATGGGACAATTAATTCACTTTTGGTACATTGGAGTGCCTTGATTCCTCCAAAGTATGTCAGCACGGAACAGAACCAGAAAAGCAAAATTTTTTAATGGTGTTTTCTGTTGTTGCTTGGAATAGTTTGTAGGAATCAGTTGCTCCATATTTACCAACACAACACAAAACAAATACCCCCTCAAAAAAAAAAAAAAAAAAAAAAAAAAAAAAATCTATCTTACCGAAAAAAAAAATATTCCACAATCTATCTTACCGAAAAAAAAAATACACCACAATCTATCTTACCGAAAAAAACAAAAAAAACAATCTATCTTACCGGAAAAAAAATACAACACCACAATCTATCTTACCAAAAAAAAAAAAACCACAATCTATCTTACCGAAAAAAAAAAAAAAATATATATTACAATCTATCTTACCGAAAAAAAAATAAAAAAATACCACAATCTATCTTACCGAAAAAAAAATACACACAATCTATCTTACCGAAAAAAAAAAACACAATCTATCTTACCGAAAAAAAACAAAAAAAAAACACAATCTATCTTACCGAAAAAAAAAAATATTCCACAATCTATCTTACCGAAAAAAAAAAAAAAAAATACCACAATCTATCTTACCGAAAAAAAAATACACACAATCTATCTTACCGAAAAAAAAAAACACAATCTATCTTACCGAAAAAAAACAAAAAAAAAACACAATCTATCTTACCGAAAAAAAAAAATATTCCACAATCTATCTTACCGAAAAAAAAAAAAACCACAATCTATCTTACCGAAAAAAAAAAAATGCCACAATATATCTTACCGAAAAAAAAACAACAACAACACCACAATCTATCTTACCGAAAAAAACAACAACAACAACAACACCACAATCTATCTTACCGAAAAAAAAAAAAAAATACCGCAATCTATCTTACCAAAAAAAAAAAAAAAAAAAACCGCAATCTATCTTACTGAAAAAAAAAAAAAAAAAAAAAAACACAATCTATCTTACCGAAAAAAAAAAAAACAACACCACAATCTATCTTACCGAAAAAAAAAAAATATTCAACAATCTATCTTACCGAAAAAAAAAAAAAAAATACCGCAATCTATCTTACCAAAAAAAAAAAAACAAACCGCAATCTATCTTACCGAAAAAAAACAAAAAAAAAAACAATCTATCTTACCGAAAAAAAAAAACAACAACACCACAATCTATCTTACCGAAAAAAAAAACAACAACACCACAATCTATCTTACCGAAAAAAAAAAAAATATTCAACAATCTATCTTACCGAAAAAAAAATATACAACACCACCACAATCTATCTTACCGAAAAAAAAAAAAACACAATCTATCTTACCGAAAAAAAAAAATACAACACCACCACAATCTATCTTACCGAAAAAAAACAAAAAAAAACACAATCTATCTTACCGAAAAAACAAAACAAAAAAACACAATCTATCTTACCGAAAAAAAAAAAATACCACAATCTATCTTACCGAAAAAAAAACAACAACAACAACACCACAATCTATCATACCAAAAAAAAAAAAAAAAAAAAAAAAATACCGCAATCTATCTTACCAAAAAAAAAAAAAAAAACCGCAATCTATCTTACCGAAAAAAAAAAAAAAAAAAACACAATCTATCTTACCGAAAAAAAACAACAACACCACAATCTATCTTACCGAAAAAAAAAAAAATATTCAACAATCTATCTTACCGAAAAAAAACACAACACCACAATCTATCTTACCGAAATTTTTTTTTTTTCAACAATCTATCTTACCGAAAAAAAAAAAAAAAATACCGCAATCTATCTTACCGTGATTCTGGCAAAGACGGGCGGATTGTCGTCTGTGTCGGTGATGTTGATGATGATGAGTCTTGATGTGAGTTGAGGTGGTCGACCCAAGTCCTGCGCCACCACTACCACCGTGTACTGACCTCTATCCTCGCGGTCGACCAGCCCAGCGGTACTGATTAGGCCGGTGGTAGGGTCTGTGGTCAAGTTAGCATGAATTAGATTGGGTTGGGTTAGGTTGAATTACGATCGGATGGGTTAGGTTGGGTTGGGTTTGATTGAATTAGGTTGGGTTGGGTTAGGTTGAGTTACGATAGGATGGGTTAGGTTGGGTTGGGTTGGATTGAATTAGGTTGGGTTGGGTTAGGTTGAATTACGATCGGATGGGTTAGGTTGGGTTGGGTTGGATTGAATTAGCATAGGTTAGGTTGGGTTGGATTGAATTAGGATAGGATAGGTTAGGTTAGGTTGGGTTGGATTGGATTAGCATAGGTTAGGTTAGGTTGGATTGAATTAGCATAGGTTAGGTTGGGTTGGATTGGATTTAATTAGGATAGGTTAGGTTGGGTTGAATTTAATTAGGATAGGTTAGGTTGGGTTGGGTTGAATTAGGATAGGATAGGTTGGGTTGGATTGGATTAGCATAGGTTAGGTTGGGTTGGATTGAATTAGGTTGGGTTGGGTTAGGTTGAATTATGATAGGATGGGTTAGGTTGGGTTGGGTTGAATTAGGATAGGATAGGTTAGGTTGGGTTGGGTTATGGGGTCTGTGGTCAAGTTAGCATGAATTAAATTGGGTTGGGTTGGGTTGGGTTGGGTTGAATTACAATAGGATAGGGTAGGTTGGGTTGAGATGGGTTGAATTACGATAGGATAAGTTAGGTTAGGTTAGGTTAGGTTAGGTTAGGTTAGGTTAGGTTAGGTTAGGTTAGGTTAGGTTGGGTTAGGTTGGGTTGGGTTGGGTTGGGTTAAGCACCTGATAATAATAATTGAGGTGGTTGAGCTGACGTAAGGTGTTGTTGTTGTATGATTATATTTTGATATGATACTGATTGTAGTAAATATCTTGGTAATAAAGAACAACACGTGTATAATTTTGCAGCACCTCATAATAATAATAATAATAATTGAGGGGGTTGAGTTGACATAAGGTGTTGTTGTTGTACGATTATATTTTGATATGATACCATGATTTATTTGCACGATGGAAGGAAAGTGTCGGTGGATATATATTTGATTGTGACCGTACATTATTATTATTATTATCACATGCCGCCACTGACCAATTTGAAAGACACCGTTGCTGCTGCCGTCGTCGAGGAAGGAGTAAACAATCTTGCCGTTGGGGGTGTCCGGGTCATCGGGATCTTCCGCCTTCACTTGGAATACCGCCGTGCCGATCTTAGAGTTCTGTTGTTGGGGATGCGAGTGACGTGTTAGTGATATCGGCATTTGTTGTTGTTGTTGTTGTTGTTGTTGTTGTTGTAGTGGTTGTTGTTGTAGTGGTTGTTGTTGTTGTAGTGGTTGTTGTTGTTGTAGTGGTTGTTGTTGTTGATATTGATATTCTTATAATTATTGACCAACTTTGACTAGGTTTCGTCATTTTTTATTCATTATTTTTTTTTTATACGGGGGTAATTAATCAATCACTTTTGTTACATTGGAGTGCCTTGATTCCTCCAAAGTATATATGCCAGGAAACAGAATCAGATTAAGAAAGATAATGATATATCCTGTTGCCTGTAATGTTTGGAGTAAATGAATCCTCCAAACTATTCCAAGCAACAACAGAACAAACACCATTATTTTTGTCCATCCATATGGTTCTGTTTCCTGGCATATGTACTTTGGAGGAATCAAGGCACTCCAATGTAACAAAAGTGAATTAATTACACCCTTAATAATGTACTATAAATTGTACTATAAATTGTACTATAAACTGTATTATAAATTGTACTATAAACTGTACTATAACTCAGTATATATAATTATGTGTGTGTATGTGTGTGTCTATGTGTGTATGTGTGTATGTGTCTGTGTGTGCTATAAACTGTACTATAAACTGTACTATAAACATTACTATAACTCAGTATATATAATTATGTGTGTATGTGTATTTGTGTGTGTATGTGTATGTATGTGTGTGTCTATGTGTGTATGTATGTGTGTGTCTATGTGTGTATGTATGTGTGTATGTATGTGTGTGTCTATGTGTCTATGTGTGTGTATGTATGTGTGTGTCTATGTGTGTGTATGTATATGTGTATATGTGTGTATGTATGTGTGTGTCTATGTGTGTATGTATATGTATGTATGTGTGTGTCTATGTGTGTATGTATGTGTGTATATGTGTGTATGTATATGTGTGCCTCACCTCTAAAACACTAGCTCCTTCATTGGGCGCTGGACTAATGAATGTCGGGACTCCATCGTTCGCCGACACATCACCAATCAGAATGCGTAGGGTGGACTCTGAATACTGCTGAGGGGTGCCCTGATCTACGGCCCTCACGGTCAGCTCGTAGGGTTCTGTTCGACCCTTGCCGTTCAGGGCTTCCTTCACCGACAACACTCCACTCTCTCCGTCCACGGAAAACAGACCTGACGCAAAACAAAATTAATTCATATTGTAAAACACGGATTGATTGATTGATGGATTGATATTAGGCGCCGCAACAGTGAGGTCATATGGCTACCGAGGAAGAAAGTGATTGATTGATGGTTTGATTGATTGATTGATTGATATTAGGTGCCGCAACAGCAAGGTCATATGGCTACCGAGGAAGAAAGTGATTGATTGATGGATTGATTGATTGATTGATTGATATTAGGTGCCGCAACAGCGAGGTCATATGGCTACCGAGGAAGAAAGTGATTGATTGATGGTTTGATTGATTGATATTAGGTGCCGCAACAGTGAGGTCATATGGCTACCGAGGAAGAAAGTGATTGATTGATGGATTGATTGATTGATATTAGGCGCCGCAACAGCGAGGTCATATGGCTACCGAGGAAGAAGGTGATTGATTTAGAGATGGGACAGTTGTTGTAAAATTAAAAGTAAATATAAAAGGAGGAAAAAAAAAAAAAAAAAAAATAATAATAATAATAATAATAATAAAAATTAAAAATAAAAATAAAAATAAAGAAAATAACTAACTAACTCACCATCCAATTGTCCTTGTGGTTCGGGTAACTGGTACCTGACGAGTCCATTGAGTCCCAGGTCCGGGTCAGTAGCATGTAGGGTTGCCACAGGTAGTCCCACACGGGTATTCTCGGCTACCACGACCACAGTGTTGCCACCTCTGCTGTCCTCGCGCCAAGATGGACTCTCGTCGTTTACATCGACCAGTTCTATCTCAACCTGGTGGTGGTAAATTGGTTTGTAAGCTTCCTAACCAACCATACTTGTAAGGCTTCATTATTTTAGGGTTGATTCCACAGTGGTATTAGTTTGTAAGCTTCCCAACCAACCACACTTGTAAGGCTTCATAAATTTAGGGTTGATTTCACAGTGGTATTGGTTTGTTAGCTTCCCAACCAACCATACTTGTAAGGCTTCATTATTTTCCAAAAGGTGAGTATCCACATTCACAAAATCTATCTAATAGTTAGATAATAATAATAATAATAATAATAATAATAATAATAATAATAATAATAATAATAATGATGATCACTGTATAGTTTACTCACCAAATTCATTAAATAATTCACCCAGAAGTCATTAACACGGCTAACATTCTTTTGTTTGTGTGCTTACAAACCAATACCAACCACTATGGAATCAACCCAATGATTGGTTGGTTGATATTAGGGGTGTGTGTGTGTGTGTGTGTGTGTGTGTGTGTGTGTGTGTGTGTGTGTGTGTGTGCGTGCGTGCGTGCGTGCGTGCGTGCGTGCGTGCGTGCGTGCGTGCGTGCGTGCGTGCGTGCGTGCGTGCGTGCGTGTGTGTGTGTGTGTGTGTGTGTGTGTGTGTGTGTGTGTGTGTGTGTGTGTAGGTGTGTGTGTGTGTGTAGGTGTGTGTGTGTGTGTAGGTGTGTGTGTGTGTGTGTGTGTGTGTGTGTGTGTGTGTGTGTGTGTGTGTGTGTGTGTGTGTGTGTGTGTGTGTGTGTAGGTGTGTGTGTGTGTGTAGGTGTGTGTGTGTGTGTAGGTGTGTGTGTGTGTAGGTGTGTGTGTGTAGGTGTGTGTGTGTGTGTGTGTGTGTGTGTGTGTGTGTGTGTGTGTGTGTGTGTGTGTGTAGGTGTGTGTGTGTGTGTAGGTGTGTGTGTGTGTGTAGGTGTGTGTGTGTGTGTGTGTGTGTGTGTGTAGGTGTGTGTGTGTGTGTAGGTGTGTGTGTGTGTGTAGGTGTGTGTGTGTGTGTGTGTGTGTGTGTGTAGGTGTGTGTGTGTGTGTAGGTGTGTGTGTGTGTGTAGGTGTGTGTGTGTGTGTAGGTGTGTGTGTGTGTGTGTGTGTGTGTGTGTAGGTGTGTGTGTGTGTGTAGGTGTGTGTGTGTGTGTGTAGGTGTGTGTGTGTGTGTGTGTGTGTGTGTGTAGGTGTGTGTGTGTGTGTAGGTGTGTGTGTGTGTGTAGGTGTGTGTGTGTGTGTAGGTGTTTCGTGGCAATATTTGAAGGACTCATTTACCTCCAATTTTCTGACTACATCACACACAGGGTCACTTAATTAGGGGGTTACGGGAATGGGGGGACAGGCTTGGGGGGGGGAGGTTTTGGGGGTGCAGGAGTAGGGGACAGGCTTGGGGGGGGGGGGAGGTTTTGGGGGGTGCGGGAGTAGGAGGACAGGCTTGGGGGGGGGGGAGGTTTTGGGGGGTGCAGGAGTAGGGGAACAGGCTTGGGGGGGAGGGGAGGTTTTGGGGGTGTGCGGGAGTAGGGGGACAAGCTTGGTGGGGGGTTTTGGGGGGTGCGGGAATAGGGGACAGGCTTTCTACCCACCCCCAGCCTGTCCCCCTATTCCCGCACCCCCCAAACCCCCCCCCCCCTACTCCCGCACGCCAATTAATGAAGATCTGGCAACAAAGATCTGGCAACACTTACAATAACGGTGGTCTTGCGTCGTGTGATTCCTCCTTGGGGTGTGTCGTGTGCCGTGACCTCCAGACTAATGACGGGGGTAGACTCACGGTCCAATTGTGCCCCTCGTGCCACTAAGATCTGGTAACACATGGATATATACAAATAAATAAATAAATAAATAAATAAATAAATAAATAAATAAGTAAATAGATAAATAAATAAATAAATAAATAAGTAAATAGATAAGTAAATAGATAAATAAATAAATAAATAAATAAACAGATAAATAAGTAAATAGATAAATAAATAAATAAATGAATAAATAAATAAATAAATAGATAAATAAATAAATAGATAAATAAGTAAATAGATAAACAATTGTGCCCCTCGTGCCACTAAGATCTGGTAACACATGGAAATATAGAAATATAGAAATAAATAAATAAATGAATAAATAAATAGATAAGTAAATAGATAAATAAATAAATAAATAAGTAAGTAAATAAATAAATAAATAAATATGTAAACATGTAAATAAATAAATAAGTAAATAAGTAGATAAATAAGTAAATAAGTAGATAAATAAATAAATATGTATATAAATAAATAAATAAATATGTAGATAAATAAATAAATAAATATGTAGATAAATAAATAAATAAATATGTATATAAATAAATAAATAGATAAATAAGTAAATAGATAAATAAATATATAAATAAGTAGATAAGTAGATAAATAATTAAATAAATAAATATGTAAACATGTAAATAAATAAATAAATTTGTAGATAAATAAATAAATATGTAGATAAATAAATAAATTTGTAGATAAATAAATAAATATGTAAATAAATAAATAAATATGTAGATAAATAAATAAATTTGTAGATAAATAAATAAATAAGAAGATAAATAAATAGATAAGTAGATAAATAAGTAGATAAATAAATAAATAAATAAATAAATTGTCTTACCTCTCCATTGGTGTCATTTATAACGAAGAGGAGAGCGCCCTCACCTCCCAGGGAATACCTCACCTCACCCCTCACCCCAGTGTCCTCATCTGTCGCCTTCACCATCATCACCGACTTGGGGAAGCGAGCATCTTCTGGCAGCCTGGTGTGGTATTCCTGTGTGGTGTGGATATGAGGTGTGAGTGGTGTGGATATGAGGTGTGAGGTGTGTGGATATGAGATGAGGTGTGTGGATAGGAGGTGTGAGTGGTGTGGATAGGAGGTATGAGTGGTGTTGATATGAGGTATGAGTGGTGTGGATATGAGGTGTGAGGTGTGTGGATATGAGGTGTGAGTGGTGTGTATATGAGGTGTGAGGTATGTGGTGTGAGTGGTGTGTATATGAGGTGTGAGTGGTGTGGATAGGAGGTGTGAGTGGTGTGGATATGAGGTGAGGTGTGTGGATATGAGGTATGAGTGGTGTGGATATGAGGTGTGAGTGATGTGGATATGAGGTGTGAGGTGTGGGATATGAGGTGTGAGGTGTGTGGATAGGAGGTGTGAGTGGTGTGGATAGGAGGTGTGAGTGGTGTGGATATGAGGTATGAGGTGTGAGGTGTGTGGATATGAGGTGAGGTGTGTGGATATGAGGTGAGGTGTGTGGAGGTGAGGTGTGTGGATATGAGGTATGAGTGGTGTGGATATGAGGTGTGAGGTGTGTGGATATGAGATGAGGTGTGTGGATATGAGGTATGTGGTAAAACCAAGCTAACCAAACCCATTTTAAACCCAAACCGACCAAACCCAAACCCATTTTAAACCCAGCTAACCAAACTCATTTTAAACCCAGCTAACCAAACCCAATTTAACCCAACCTAACCAAACCCAAACCATTTTAAACTAACTTAACCAAACCCAATTTAAACCAACCTAACCAAACCCATTTTAAACTAACCTAACCTAACCAAACCCATTTTAAACCCAGCTAACCAAACCCATTTTAAACCAACCTAACCAAACCCATTTTAAACTAACATAACCTAACCAAACCCATTTTCAACCCAAACCCACCAAACCCATTTTAAACTGGTGCTTCAACTTACATCTTGGGTAAATATTGGACTGTTGTCATTGACGTCGATGATGTTAACAGTAACCGATGCCTGACTGGACCTGTCCCCTGCCACCGCCAACACCTGTAGTGATGACGTCTGTGTTGGAATGGAAGGGATGAAACATTTCTCATTAAGCTATTTCACGGTTATTCTTGTTCTAAAATACTCAAACGCATTTCCTTATGTTTAATAATGAATAGTTAAATAGTAAGAGTTCTTTAACACTCAAAATTTAATTTAAAATTAGCTAAACTTTTGATATAAAAAAGCTGACACTGCCGGAGCAAAGAGGATTCGTGTCCAGCATGTCCCAGATTTTGGATTGCGAGTGTACAGTCGGCGGCAAAAGTCCTGTCGTTTCACTTGCTTCACTGAGGCACGCAATGTTTATAGACTCCAGATTATTAGGTGTAGAAAATGTGTTTATTTCTCGAGTCCGTGAAACACTGCCTGTCTCGGTGAAGCAGGTGAGGCCACAAGACTTCTGCCACCAACTGTACAGTGTTGGTAAATCTGGAGCAACTGAATCCTCCAAACTATTCCAAGCAACAGAACACTAAACTCTGTTCAAAATTTGTGTTCTACTGGAATCTATCTATCTATCTATTTCTATCTATCTCTATTTCTATCTATCTATCTCTAATTCTATTTATCTATCTATCTATCTCTATTTCTATCTATTTATCTATCTATCTATCTAAGCATAAGAGGCCAAAAGGAACACAAATAATAATAATAATAATAATATCCACCGACACTTTCCTTCCATCGTAGTAAATATCTTGGTAATAAAGAACAACACATGTATGATTTTGCAGCACCTCATAATAATAATAATAATTGAGGGGGTTGAGTTGACATAAGGTGTTGTTGTTGTAAGATTATCGTTTGATTTGTGACTGATTTATTTGCACGATGGAAGGAAAGTGTTGGTGGATATTTGATTGTGACTGTACGT
>JAWQEG010005712.1:0-33263 GCA_033782935.1 Petrolisthes cinctipes
GGCGCCGTCTAGACTAGCACAGCAACTCTTCTCTTCTCTTCCCTCCCTCCATTTTCATCCTCCATGTTCCTCTCCATCTCTAAACTTTCCTGCTTTCTTACCATTATTTTTTCTTATCACCAGGAGGTTTCTATTTCCAATTTTCTTTTCCCCCTCCATCGGTGATAATAATATGGTAATTATTTAAGGAAACCCCAGTGATGTAGTCGAAAAATTGGTGGGTGGTTAGCGATTCCTTCAAACATTGCCACGAAACACCACCACCTATACTGGAGAATCTCGTTTCGTGGCACAGTCAGGAGGAATCAGAAGCCACCAAGTCTCATACACGATCACAGGGTCCTTAAGGGGAGAAGCTCGTTTTGGTAAATTGGAGGGCTGCTGAATCCTCCAAACTATGTCACAGAACAGTTCCCCTATATGTTACATAGAGGCGATTGGTTTCCTGGTATAGTTTGGAGGAATCAGTAGCCCTCCAATTTACCAAAAACAGATTCTCGCCTTAATCTAATAAAGTTACGAGTCATCTTAATTTTGATAACTTTAATAAGCACTAAAATCCTATACATTATATTTATAACTATCATTTATTATTTTATATAATTTTGACAGTAAGAAATCAGCAAACTTGACACGTGCTCCCACCCCCACCACCATCATACCCCCTCTACCCCTCCCATCATCACAATACCCTCGACCCCCTCCCACCGCCATACCATCTCCCATCTAGCTTTCACCATCTCCAAACACTCTCCCATCTACCCCCCACCATAACCACCATACCCTCTCCCATCTACTCTCCACCACCATCACCATACCCTCACCCATCTACCCCCCCCCCTTCCCACCACCACCATACCCTCTCCCATCTACCCACCACCACCATCACCATACCCTCTCCCATCTAGCCCACCCCCACCATACACTCTCCCATTTACCCCCCACCACCATCACCATACCCTCTCCCATCTACCCCCCCCCTTCCCACCACCATCACCATACCCTCTCACATCTAACCCCTGCCATACCTCTCCCATCTACCCCCCACCACCACCACCATCACCATACCCTCTCACATCTAACCCCTACCATACCCTCTCCCATCTACACCCCACCACCACCATCACCATACACTCTCCCATCTACCTACCCCCACCACCACCATCACCACTCCCTCTCCCATCTACCCCCCCCCCTCTACCATACACTCCAACCCAGCAGTAAATATTCTCTCTCCTATATTTTTTAACAGTGCAAGTCAGAGTTGTGTTCTCTAAAAGCGGAGAGGCAAGATACAGTTCGACACACACACAAAAAAAATGGAGGTAACTGAGTCCTGCAAACTCCGCCTGGAAACAGACAACTTCGGTATGCTGGTGTAGTGGATGTGTGTTTTGTGGCGAGGGTCGTAGTAAGCAGTAGCCTCCAGTATACATTGACAGCATCATATATTGTATAGGGCCGTAAAATCCGCAACTCTATGTGTATTGTATTCCCACCTCGCAGAACTTATGGTAAAAAAAAGTACACACACACACACACAAACACACACACAGATTCTCTCTCTCTCTCTCTCTCTCTCTCTCTCTCTCTCTCTCTCTCTCCCTGGAAACTACCGACCAATCAGCCTTACACCTGTAGTAGGAAAGGTATTGGAGGGTATAGTTGCAGATAGAATAGTAGATCATCTTGAATCATATAATTTATTGTATGATTCACAGCATGGTTTTAGGCGTCGGCGTTCATGTTTGACCAACTTGATTGAATTTTTCCACGGTATGCTTTCTGAGTATGACCAGTGCCGGGCAATAGACATCCTTTATCTGGACTTTCAGAAAGCCTTTGATAAGGTACCTCATCAGAGGTTGATGGCAAAAACCCGTGCACTGGGAATAAGGAGCATGCTTGCTAAATGGATTGAGAATTGGCTGACTGACCGGAGCCAAAAAGTAGTAATCAATGGGGAAGCCTCAAGTTGGGTATCAGTCACAAGTGGGGTTCCTCAAGGTTCAGTCCTAGGTCCACTACTCTTTATAATCTACATTAATGATATAGATGTGGGCATTGTCAGTCGAATTGCAAAATTTGCTGATGACACCAAGGTAGGGTGTAATGCTTCATCATTTGAAAAGGTAGAACAACTACATAAAGACCTAGAGAAAGTAGGAGAGTGGTCTGAACGATGGCAGATGCCATTCAATTTGGACAAGTGTAAAGTGATGCACATAGGTCCAGCCAATCAGAGAGCCAGTTACTCTTTGTTGGGAAGTGAAATTAGTAGTACTGACTTGGAGAAAGACTTAGGTGTACTGATCAGCAGTGACCTCAAATTCTCCAAGCAGTGCCTCGAAGTAGAGAAGAAAGCCCAGAGGCTTCTTGGTTACATAAAGAGGCAATTTAGATTTAGAAACAAAGAGATAGTGCTCACTCTGTACAATTCTTTGGTTCGGCCACATCTGGAATATGCTGTGCAGTTCTGGTCGCCGACTCTCAAGAAAGACATTGCGAGGCTTGAGAGAGTCCAGGCTAGGGCCACCAAACTGATCCCATCAATTAAGCACATGGGCTACCAGAGAAGGCTGCAGGCACTAGGTATCTTCTCATTAGAGACGAGACGCTTGAGAGGTCAACTAATTGAAGTTTTCAAAATCCTTCGTGGATATGAAAACATTGATTATCAGTGCCTGTTTAGCTTAAACACTAATGCAACTAGAAACCATGGATGAAAACTAGACTTGAAACACTTCCGCCAAAATACGTTAGGTAATTTCTTCACATATAAAATCTGCAATGTCTGGAATCAGCTACCAGCAGAGGTAGTTGATAGTTCCTCGATAGAGCAGTTCAAGAAACAGTTAGACAAAGTTCTGCCAAGCCTGTTAGAGTTAAAGTGATTGTTTCCTCCTTTCCTGTACAAAAATTTTCTAGTCCGGCCTTTTTTCCTCCGGGTTAGGTACATTTCCATTTCCATACTCGCAATGCGGGTGGGAGAGGTGGGTGGGGAGAGCCTTCTCTTTACTATACTGTTCTCTCACTATTAGTTAGCAACTGCTACTACACCTACGGTACCTCCTTGGTATGGGTCGTAAGACCTTTTGAGGTGCTACTTGTCCTTGTAACTCTCTCTCTCTCTCTCTCTCTCTCTCTCTCTCTCTCTCTCTCTCTCTCTCTATGTATACAGTATTCCCGCCTCGCAGAACTTGTGTGAAAAATATTAACACACACACAAACAGACACACACATACACACACACACACTCCCCTTCAGGTATTAATAGTTAGTTACTCATCATTCTGCAGAACTCATTATTGGGTTGGGCAGAAAACACACACACACACACACACACACACACACACACACACACGTTATCGAACCATCGAATGGATTCTTGAGTTGCATGTGCTCCATTACACTTGTTTTTATTTCTTCTAATTATGCCGGTAAACAAGACCAAATTAACACAAATATGGGTGTCCTGTTGTGTGGACTACTCTGGAGGAATAAGTTGGTTCAAATTTGCCAACACTGTACAACACTATCAACAAACTACAAGCTACTGATTCCCCCCCTCCCCTCCCCTCTCTCTCTCTCTCTCTCTCTCTCTCTCTCTCTCTCTCTCTCTCTCTCTCTCTCTCTAAGTTGTAGGTGGTGAGGGGTTCAGCTTGAAGCCTGTACAGTGCAGACAAAGGGAGGTAGAGGTAGTGTAGGGAAGGGAGGAAAAGGTGAGGGTGATGATACTGGAATGTGGAGAGAGGGAGTGTAGGGAAGGGAGGAGGTAAGGAAGGAGGGAGGGTGATGATGTGGAAAGCAGAGAGAGAGAGAGAGGAAACTGGGTGAGGGGAATGGAAGGACTCAATGGGAAGAGGTGAGTCTGGCCGGAGAGGAACTGTTGGAGAAAATGCAAGAGGAACGACTGAACGAGAGAGGAGAAGAAGTGATGGAGAAAAGACAAGAGGAACGAGAGAGGAGAGAAAGAGAAAAGAGATGGAGAAAATGCAAGAGGAAATATATGATCCTAAGAAAATGAGCAAGTGAGGAAGAAAGAAATGCCGGGACAAAAGAAGACATAAGCCTGTATTTCCTAACCAATCGACGTCAAAGGTGCTTCCCTACAACAACAACAACAAAAACTGCACATGTATTCAGGTGTTGCATAAGGTTTCATGTTTCTTAAAGATCCTTTCTTTCCATTTTTTTAAAGGAAAAAGTATATAATTATTTTTTTAAGAATTTTTTTTTTTTTTTTTTCTTTGTTCAAGGGATGGAAAAAATAATATAAAGTAACACAGGGAGAGACAGAAGTACCTAGCAAAATGGGTCACACTACTCACATAGTCACATTCACTCTTCCTCCCCTGCTCAGGGGGGCTGATTTTATTCCCTGTGAATACTAGCCATCCCCCAAAGGGCTAGAATAAAGATTGTTGTAAGATCTGGTCACTTTCTAGTGGATTTGACGAGATCTGCCCACATGGATTAAAAATCCACGCAAGGTGTACTGCAACGGAGGCTCTTTTTTTCCACTGCTGTATGGGCCGCATGCACATGGGGGTGCATTATCCCTTTGCATGCAGCAGTATAAACTCCCTCCCCCCTATGGTCCCTTCAGGGCTGGTCTCATGGAAGGTGCGGCCCCACTTGTAGCTCTTGTGGTAACGTGGACTTGGGCCCACAGCACTGGCGGTCGGAGGCCCCGAGATTCCCTGGTCCAGTAAGCTCTGGTCCCATTTCCTTGGGATTTGCTTCGGTAACCCAGGCATATAGGGCAAGCTCCTCCTTTATTTTAATTTGTTTTTTCACTACGACCAGAGCGTACCAGGGGTCTGTGGGGCAGGAGGCCATTCTGCTCCGGGAGAACATCAACAACAACAACAACTCTCCCTCCTTTCCAACTCACGAAATGGGAGGGATTGATATACCGAGCAAAATGTGTTACACTACTCACATTCACTCTCCCTCCTTACAAGTCCACGAAATTTGTTCTAGGTTTCCAAAGAGCGACAGAGAGACGACTCAGGGATCCAAAGGACATTTAAACAGCCACACACCTGCAGGTCCTTTCGAGGCTGTTTGATTAATCTATGCTAGCTAACCTATGAAGGTGAGGGAAAGTATAGCAAAGAAGACATGGCCAGGGTAGACGAACTAGAGATCAACAAGGATATAATACGAAGTAGCAAAGGTCGACAGTATCATAACAACAGTAATAACAAATAAATCAGCAAATGAAAACATTGGCACTGAAAATTTAAGTTAATAGTGGTACATACTATAACACTTCGACTTTATTATAGTTTATTCTATACATTTCGTCGTTTTCTCTCACTTTTCATTCTCTTATCTTGCAATATATTTATATGATACACTCAGATATCCAACCTGGCACAGAGTTTTTGTCCCCATTCCCCTTTCCTTAATAATAATACCATTGATTATATGTTTGTTTGCTTTTTTTACTGTTCTTAATTACACAACTTCACATATCTACCATCAATATCAATCTACGTAACCTTACTTTTATGGCCTTTAGCGGCATTGTCCCCTTGAGTGTTGGGTGCTTGTATTACGGGTATATAAAGAACTTTTGTTGATACACATCTTACAGTAAACATAAGGGCCTTGCTCCCATCCTTGCACAATTTCCTATACTATGAAGAAACACTCTCACCAGCTTCCAATCTATTTCCTGCCCCTCCTATCTTTTCAGGATTAGCCTACATTGATATGGTTCCCTACAGACGACTGGTAAAGATAGCAAGAGGGGCTGTCTGCAAGGTAAATATAGTTGGCGTAGCTATATCTACCTTGGCTGTCTGTATCGATGGGGAAGGGTAGCATTATTACGAACTGTATATTGACTCGGCACCATACCCACCGCCAACCAATCATGAGCCAGATTCGTCAGCCAGAGCTAGAATATACAGTTCGTAATAATGAGGAAGGGTAACGTCCTACTGTAACCTACATACATACGAGTTACATGACCTATGGGATCATAATAGGGTGGACTTCACATACGGATTCCAATTATGGCATGAATAAAGGTGGAAGAAGATCGATCACAATACCTTCCATCCCTCATCAAAATTATAGATACAAAATTATACAGTCTATTATTTTTTTGAAAACTATGGCGTCTCAAATTTTATAACGAGTAAGGCATCTGGTTTTGTAAGGAATACCGATTAACGAGAAAGGCAGATATGTTTTTATAATGAGTAACGAGTACGGCATATGTTTTGGTAACGAGTAACAAGTGAAGCATCTGTTTTGTTTGTAACGAGTAACGAGTGAGGCATCTGCTGTTTTGTTTGTAACGAGTAACGGGTAAAGCATCTGTTTTGGTAACGAGTAACGAGTAAAGCATATGTTTTGGTAACGAGTACGGCATCTGTTTTGGTAACGAGTAACGAGTAAAGCATCGGTTTTTATAACGAGTAACGAGTAAGACAACTAAGGAACCACCCGGAATTAAAAATAGATAAGACGTCAAACCCAACCAAGACACACGTGTAATAAATAATAAGAGGCATTAACTTGAGGGCAGATTTTCTTGTTGGTGAATTACTGTTGATTCCTCCAAACTATACTAGAAAACAGACGACCTAAGTGTTATTAAAGGGGGTGTCTGTTTCTTGGTACAGTTTGGAGGAATCGGTAGCCTTCCAATTGGTCAACAACAAGAGAATTACCTTTTAACCTTATCATTAACGTAGCCTTATCAGAGACAGGATAACAAAGTCTCGCCTCAAGTTTATCACGGAAGCAGAGGTTAAATGGGATTACTGTATTGTTTTTTTAGGGGGGGATGGGGGATGGGGGTGAATTGGAAGGCTACTGATTCCTCCAAATTATTATATATGTTCGTAAATTGATTAGTTCCTCAGTATACAAGTAGGTGATCTGTATTGTGGCACTGTTTGGAGGAATATATCAGTAGCCCTCCAAGCAAGTCACTCAAAATAATATAACCCCATGTAATTTTCTACCATTTGCATTAAGGTAACACAGAAAATATACATAAAATCAATACAATGTACAATAACTATCTTGTATTTCATTTCTCATCACAACACTAAAGAAATACAAACGACATATCAATACAACCCCGTAGGGAGGTATTGCCTGCAGTGATGTGAGCAATACACTAAGGGTTTTGGCGCCCCTTCGGCCCCAGCCACTCACTTTCAGTTCTTCAACTGCCCCTCTTTTAATTTTATTTCCTTCATGCTTGCTGTCACACCTCTCTATCACCTTTCTCTGGCGCTATATGACCTCGCTGTTGCGGCACTTAATATCAATCAATCAATTATATCAATACAAAGATTAACAACCATCCTTTCCTTCCTTAGATTGAGTGAGACATTGAGTGTGATAATATTTAGTTTGAGTGAGACATTGTTTAGTTTGAGTGAGACATTGTTTAATATGAGTGAGACAATGCTTAAGTTGTTTAGTTTGACGAAATCTGCACACATGGATTAAAAATCCACGTAAGGTGTACTACAACCGGAGGCTCTTTTTTTTTTCCACTGCTGTATGGACCGCCAGCACACGGGGGTGCATTATCCCTTTGCATGCAGCAGTCTAAACTCCCTCCCCCTTATGTATTTAGTTAGAGGGAGACATTATTTAGTTTGAGGGAGACATTATTTATTTTGAGTGACACTTTGTTTAGTTTGAGTGAGACTTTGTTTAGTTTGAGTGAGACATTCTTTATTTTGAGTGAGACATTGTTTAGTTTGAGTGAGACAATGTTTAGTTTGAGTGAGACTTTGTTTAGTTTGAGTGACATTATTTAGTTTGAGTGAGACACGTTAGTAACACGTATTATTACCCTTCTAAAGGTTACGGTGAGCCTTTATCACTATGTCCTTACCACTTGTCATGCTTCAACAAAAAATCCAGTGAATAACATACTGTAAAAACAAAAACATTGTACTAATCCCCTGCAGATAAAAGAAGTTACTAACGTCATGTTCTGTATTACGTTGAGGGGTTATAGATAGTACAGTACTGGTAAATCTGGAGCAGTTGATTCCTCCGAACTATTCCAAGCAACAGGACACCATTCTATTTGTCCATATGGTCCAGTTTTCTGGCATAGTTTGGAGGAATCAAGGCACTCCAATGTACCAAAAGTATATTAAGGGGGTATAGGTACTGGTAAATCTGGAGCAAATGATTCCTCCAAACTATTCCAAGTAGCAGCTCACCATTGAGTCTGTTAATCTAGTAGCCTTGTTTCCTGGCATACTTTGGAGGAATCAAGAGGCTTAAATATACCAAAAGAAAAAAGGGTATTATCGCCATAAGATGACGTCAGAAACATGAAGCTTAAATTTACTGTAATTATCTTCATCTATATTATAATGTGTCCATCAACATGATTATTAACAGATTAACGGTAGATTGGAACAGAGATTTATATTATAATGAGTTCTTGCAAGTCGTACTGTACACTCGCGGTCAGAAATGGTATCCTAATTCCTTGGCATGATGAATCGCAATTCGCCGAGCTTTGATGATTCGAACGACTCTGCTTTGTAGGGAGACGCACCGTTGTTCGAACCTTCAAAGCTATTATAGGCTGTTTGCGATTCATCTTGCCATGGGATTGGGACACAATTTCTGACCGAGTGTACTGTACGTGTCTCCATGAGTTCTTGCAAGCCGTACTGTACGTATTTCCATGAATTCTTGCAAGCCGTACTGTACGTGTTTCCATGAGTTTTTGTAAATCGTACTGTACTGTACGTGTTTCCATCATAGATAAATTTAATACAGAATCTAGGGGGAAAAAATAAAGTCTTCACTGTGTTCTAAAGTAATGACACTCTATTAAAAACAGCAAAGGAAAAGTTATATTTATGAAAAGTGTTATTTAGGAAAAAGTGTTATATATAAAAGTGTTATTTAGGAAAAAGTGTTATTTATGAAAAGTGTTATTTATGAAAAGTGTTATCTAGGAAAAGTATTATTTAGGAAAAGTGTTATTTAGGACAAGTTGTATTTAGAAGTATTATTTAAGCAAGGTGTTATTTAGGAAAAGTGTTATTTAGACAAGGTGTTATTTAGGAAAAGTTTTATTTAAGAAACTGTAGTAAAAAAAAAAAAAGGGTTATAATAGTCTAGGAATTATTGTACAGTACACGGCATGACGTCACCGAATCCAGAAAAAAATATATGACGTTACGAAATAATAATAATAATAATAATAATAATAATAATAATAATAATAATAATAATAAAAATAACAATAATAATAATAATAATAATAATAATAATAATAATAATAATAATAAAAATAATAAAAATAATAAAAATAAAAATAAAAATAATAATAATAATAATAATAATAATAATAATAATAATAATAATAATAATAATAATAATAATAAAAATAAAATAAAAATAAAAATAAAAACAATAATAATAATAATAATAATAATAATAATAATAATAAAAAAAAAAATTGAGTTTTTTTCTTTGCCTTTAGTACAAGCCCCAACCAACACTCAGAGGAACGTAGCCGCTAAAGGCCATAATGTTATAGATTACTTAAGTCAGAAAATCGGAGATAAATGAGTCCTTCAAATATTGCCACGAAACACCACCATGCACCTCTATGGAAGGAGCTTGTTTCGTGGCAATGGTCATGAGGAATCAGAAGCCTCCAATTTTTTTTTTTTTTTTCATACACGATCACAGGGTCCTTAAAGGGAAAATTTTGGTGTTGGTAAATCTGGAGCAAATGATTCCTCCAAACTATTCAAAGCAACAGAACACCATTATTTTTGTTCATGTGGGTCTGTTTCCTGGCATACATTGGAGGAATCAAGGCACTCCAATGTAACAAAAGTGAATTACTCCATTAAATGGATATGGATGGTAGACTTAATGATGTTAATTTGGTAGATGCTATGACTAAATCTAGAAAACTTATCCTATAGTGACGGCAAGAAGTAAAAAAAAAAAAAAAAATATATATATATATATATATATATATATATATATATATATATATATATATATATATATATATATATATATATATATATATATATATATATATATATATATATATATATATATATATATATATATATATAATGATGTTTAACTAAGGACCCTGTGATCGTGTGTGAAAATTGGAGGCTTCTGATTCCTACTGACCATGCTAAGAAACAAGCTCCTTCCAAATTGGTGGTGGTGTTTCGTGGCAATATTTGAAGGACTCATTTTTTCCCTCCAATTTTCTGACTACATCACTGGGTCCCTTAATAAGTACAAAAAAAAAAAAAAATACAAAAAAAAAAATAATAAAAAAAATTAAAAATAATAATAATAATAATAATGACGTCACCAATTTAGGCCTGGGATGATTTCAATAAGTTTTGTAAATATAAAAATGTTAAATAAGTTTCAAATAAAAGAAAGAATGACGTAACTAGGTCTGTAAAATGACGTCACGAAGTTAGACAGAAAATTATATAATGACGTTAAATAAGTACCAACAAAAAATAAAACTAGAGAAATATGGCGTCACCAAGTCTAGATCATGACGTAAAGAATGACGCCAGCGAATCCAGAAGACAAGGAATGACGCAAGAGGAATAATAATATAAGATTTTGGCTGGGTGATCATACATATTTTTTTTTTCTCAGTGCTGCCCTTCAGGAACTCAAAACAACAACAACCTCAACAACAACTGCAACAACAACAAAAACGACCACAACAACAACAACAACCACAACAACAACAACAACAACAGAAACAATCACAACAACAACAACAACAACCACAACAACAACAACAACAACAACTATTTACAACTGAAAAGGGAGATAAAATATACCTATACTATTGTGTAAATACATTCACGAATCATAATAAGTACCCATTGGTCTGCTTCGAATAACGTAATTGGAGTGGCTGGTATATCACATGATTCGAAACTTCAACAAGACTTGGGTACTAACATACTATGGGTCGTGGCTACAAGTATAGTACATTCATAATTTCGTAATTGTGACTGCTGCATAAATAATAACACATTTCAGCATTATAATATTTACCTTGGGTGAGGGGCCATTATACAAGGGTAATTATATATTCATTCAAGTCAAAATGTATTCCATCTGGCCCACCTGAACACGAAATAAATATGTTGGTGTGACATAAACACGTGTTATTTTTTTTTCCCCCTTGGTGGCGGCTATGCACACCTGACTGACAGCAGATAAGGAACTGATCCTTCATTTTTACGAGGATGCATGTACGATAAATACATTATGTCACTGCCATTTTAACGGTAATAACCTCGCGACAGGAGGGATTGGGTTGGATTTTGGCAGAGTGAACGCGATTCCAGAAATATAATAAAAATAAAAATAAAAATAAAAATAAAAATAATAATAATAATAATAATAATAATAATAACAATAATAATAATAATAATAATAATAATAATAATAATAGTAGTAGTAGTAGTAGTAGTAGTAGTAGTGAGAAGGCTCAGGCAGGCGACGAGGTGAGTAATGAAAGAGTAGATATGAGGGATGGATTAAGGCTTGAGGTGTCGCCTATGTAATCACTCAAAGGTTAAGTTAAGGGGTGAAAATAAGAGACCGGGTGCTGAGCCAGTGATACCAGCAGTGACGGGACAGGTAGTGATAAGAGAGAGAGAGAGAGAGAGAGAGAGAGAGAGAGAGAGAGAGAGAGAGAGAGAGAGAGAGAGAGAGAGGACAGACATACATAAACTGACATGCAGATATATTACATTATAAACGTGATATCGGTTATTATATTATAAACGAGAGAGAGAGAGAGAGAGAGAGAGAGAGAGAGAGAGAGAGAGAGAGAGAGAGAGAGAGAGAGAGAGAGAGAGAGATAAGGCTTCGTGGTAAAGGGATAAGCAGATGTGATAGGGTAAGAGACGAAAAATAAATAATGAATGAGTCACAGAAAACAAATGATAAACAGGAGGAGTGTATAATTATGAGAAGTAAGACATTCAGAGATATGTAACAGAGAGAGTTGGAGAATCAGTAGGTGAGAGAAATAATAAATGCTTCGGGAGGAGAGGAAAAAAAGGAAGGAAGCGAAAAAAAGAAGACAAAAGCTGCTACAGTGGGTATGAACAACTGGGTGAAGTAAGAAGAAAAATAATATACATATAAGTGGAAAAATAAACTACGAATCGATACAGACATGAACGACTAGGTGAAGTTAGAAGTAAAATGATATATAAGTTGAAAAATATACTATGATGAGATATAGACATGAATGAAGCTTGTAAAATAACACATAAAACTTACGGGCTCCTGTAGTGTGGTCAGAAATTTGAAGATATATTAAATGAGGCCTTCAAATACAGCTAGCCACGAAACACCACTTAGGTCCTTAATAAAGTACTGTAAATCCAAGCATGAGTAAAGGATGACAACAACAAGGAAAAGGGTGAGGAAGGAAAGTAAAGAAATGAAAAGTGATGGTTGTTGTTGTTGTTGACATTGGAGAAGGGGAATTGAAATGTGGTGGAAAAAAAGAGGAAAGCAACATTCAAAATCAACTATAAGGGGATAGTACAATGTTGGTAATCCTGGAGCAGCTGATTCCTACAGACTACTCTAAGCAACAGACCACCATTATTTTTGTTAATCTGGTCCTGTTTCCTGGCATACTTTGGAAGAATCAATGCGCTATACGGTACTCAAAATATAGTACCCCATTAATCTACAACTTACAACTTTAGAATCTGTTATGAATTTCCTTTTCCCTTACGGTACCTTCCTGAATTCTAACCTTCTTCCCATCTCACTCAACTCTGGGGTTTAAAGAGTGGATTAATGTAGAAGAAGGATAAAACTAATAAACAAGGCAGTGGTGAAGAGTTAAACCTTTAATGGATGGGAGGCAGAAGGATGGACTGATGAGGGAGGGGGTGTGTTGTAAGATTAGGGTAAGTGGTGGGGGTGGGGGGTAGTGGAGGAGATCAAGAAGAGTTAGAAAAAGAGGGGGCCAGATAAGGCTCAAATTAGGTGGGAGGAGGGATTGGAGAGGAGGAGGACTGATAGTGGTATAAAAGGCGGCCACCTGGTACCTGGAGTCATTCTTAGGCTTGCTCCTGAAAGCCTCTAGTAAACCCCAAGCCAACTCAGCAAGAATCAGCGTTTGGTGACTGTGAGACCTGAAGACAAACACCGTCAACACTTACCCGATCACCATGGAGGGCTCCCATAGGGTCCTCCAACCCCTCCTCGTCCTCTTCTTCCTCTGTGGAGCGACTTTGGTCCATGTGGCACAGGCCAGTAAGTGGTCATATCTTGAGTGTTGATATAAAGAGTTCGTGATTGGATAAACCCGAGGCATAATTATATCCAGCATCGTCCAAGTTTAAGAAAGTCGAAATACTCTCTTAGGAAAATTTGAGAGTGCCCCTTCATGTCTTTGACCAATTTAATTATACTGATGATATTGTAGTAACCGCTCATTCTAACAGTATATTATAGTAATATATATGTAAGCCAAACAACTAAACTCATTCACGCACATGCACTCACTCACTCTCACAAATATACACGAACACACACACGCTCAACCCCTAATTGTACTATTCTCACACACACACACACATTCCACGTATTCCTTCTCTTCCACACACACACACACCTCCCCATTTCCTTTCTTCGGCCATCACACCCACTCACTCTTGGCCCTTGTTCCTCCTCCACCTCCACCAGGGTCCCCACCACTCCATGGCGTGCCGATCCACCTGTGCCACTCCCTGACGTGTAGCAAGACTGATGCCTTCTACGCCCACCCGTCTTACTGCACCCACTACGTCCACTGCATCGCCGGCACCCCCTACGTCAAGGTCTGTCAAAGTGGTCTAGATTTATAAGCAATGGTATCGATTTGTCTGTCTGTCTGTATTTAATTTGGTTTCGTAAGGTTCATTCAACAGCTCATCATTATCATTCGTAACTGTACTAAACTCAATGAATCTCGGAGCAGACTTGAGTAGACACCCTCTTGCCCATGACAATCCCCTTTCATTAATAAACCCACAAAATAATACACAATTAAATAAACGTTGATTACACACACACACACATACACACACACACACAGATACATTCATATATACACCAGTAAATACAATCAAATTACAAAAATAACATCCCTTCCCTTCCTCTCCTTGTGGTACAGACTTGCCCTTCCAACCTGCACTACAACCCAGCACTTGGCTCGTGTGACTCGCCCCAAGAGGCTCACTGTCAGCCCTTCAAGAAAACATGTGCACTCCAGTCACCCTACGTCCCAGGTAATTATGGTTGGTTGTGTGTGTATAGTGAATGATGTATATGTAATCTTAATTTGTGGTCAATAAATTATCTATCTATCTATCTATCTATGTGTGTGTGAGTGTGTGTAGTATAATATCATAAAAATTGTTGCTCTGGGGTTGCCTGTTATGAGCAAGGTGAAGAAAATGACAGCATACTCATATTTATACCAACTCTGAGTGATAGCAGTAGATCTTCTAAATAAAGTACAAGTAATAGAACGTGTGTGTATCCCTATTTCCCCATAGATGGAGCCACGGACGGCCAGGTGACATGTGACTGTGGCGGTACCTGCACCAAGCCTCATCCTTACCGCTGTGACGCCTACTACCACTGCGATGTTGTGAGTACAGTATTTCAGTCGTGTCATTGTCTATTAATTAGTCTATAGTAGTCTACTTTCGGTCGGTCAGATTTTGAAGGTATTATTATAGCCTTCCAATTCACCCACAATATATATACATAGGTACTGTACCCCTTTCAAGTTAGTTTTTTCAGGAAGCCTCTCACATGCCGATACAATTAGGCTGTCAAATGGGTTGGGGTAAGGGATGGGGGTAGGGGTGAGATGTGAGAAGGATGATGAGGAATTTCATTAGGCCGTTCTTCGGGTAATCCCTCAAATCACACTGAGATAAGTTTGACAAGGGGTGAAGTTATAGTCTGATATTATCATTATTACGAAACGGGACTTGCCTGGGATACAAGGGGTTAATCTAATCTGCTTAGGCCTCAAAACAATACTAAAACACAGGTTTCCTATTCGTACATACATTGAGGTGATATATGTGTGTGTGTGTGTGTGTTTTTTTTTTTTTTTTTTTTATTCATATAGTCTGGGGAAATAACAGACCTATGCCTCGACCACAACACATTTTTACGTCCCTCTGGAGCTTGCGGGTCCTCCAAACTATTCAAAGCAACAGGAATCCATTGTTTTTTGCTAATCTATAATCCTGTTTTCCGACATACTTTGGAGGAATTGAGGTGCTCCAATGTATCAGCAGAGCTATACTATACTATCCCCCCTTAACACCTCCTACAGAACCTTAAAACTGTGGTAATAGAAGAAGAGCTTGTAAAGTATATGGGAGGTTGGGTTCGCTTTTGTATCCCATAGTTTGGAGGAACACGTAACCCTCAAAGTTTTATGATAATTATAATGTTGTTGCCCCTTCAATCATTTCCGGCATCTGTTATTTACGTTATCGTTAGTAATTACACACTCGCTATTCACACTTAAGAAACAAAGATAGAAAAAAAATATATATAGTAGGCCTAATTGTCTGTTCAGATCATTTTTTGTATCCATCTTATATATTTTTGTTCCTAAGGGGTAAAAAGGGACTACAAACTATCACTTACCTTACAAATTTCCATCTAACGTAACATGTGTGTGAATTATGTCCCAGTGTCAAGGATCCATTTCCTGAACCTGCAAAAGATAAGATAACCCAGTGTTAGTTGGGCTTCAAGTGCCTTATTACAACTCGAAATAACAACTGAAGGAAAACAGAGAAGATTCAGCATTTTTTTTTTTTTTTTTTTTTTTTCTGGTACAGCCATAGCTATTATTGAAGAGGAAGTAATTACTCACATACTCTTTATTAAGTTCACACCTGGCCTTCATCTTTTAATTGATAACGTTACAGTACACACACACACACACACACACACACATCACTCACACACACTCTCTCTATCTCTCTCTCTCACTCTTTCTCTCTCTCTCTCTCTCTCTCTCTCTCTCTCTCTTTCTTTTACAGTATATATATAACCATCAGACCAAGGAGTACGGGATGATGTTTATTGAGTGTAAAAACATCCACACCTTTCTGCTTCTGCATCCTTTCCTCCGCCTTCATAATTATCTTCTCACTATCACACACCACCTTCTTCCATTTCCTCCTTCATCTCTTATCTCTTCCCCATGACATCACTTCTCTCTCTCCCTTATCATCTATTATCGTCTCTTGACTGACTGATTAATCCCCATGCTTCATTGCCAACAGATATCATCACTACTTATAACACTAGTCGAAGAAATGTACAGAACTATTTCAACATTAATATGATTATTTGATGCCACCTTCAGTTTTAGTTCTGGCAATATATACAGGAAATGGAATTCACCAGAAGCTAGGTCATATGTGCAAGAATAAGGCTTGAACTTGGACCAACTAGGCTAATTAATACAGTAGCTAATAACACGAGAGTAGTCAGGATGGGTAAGGGAATAATCCTATACAAGAACCATTCATTACCCACAATCCAAAATTCATTGCTCATACGAAAAATATATATATAAGTTTTATTACTTGAAAAAAAAAAAAGTCTTAAATCATGAATAACAACTTTTTTCAAACTTTTCATTCTCATCATATCATTCCCAAGTTGGAATAATATGGTTGAACGCCCACATCAATTCATTTCATATACCGTAACTATAACTCCCTATTTGTAATTAATTCTTTATTGTGCTAACCCAGTTGTTTAGCAAGGACTACGTCAGTTCTGTTATTTTTATTGATCACCTAATGGAGAGCTATTACACTCTAATAATAAATCTCAAAGAATTAACAGAGTACAATATCTCCCAATCCCAGAGCGGCGTGGAGCATCTGACAGTGTGCCCCAGCGGTCTGGTGTACCACGCTAGGGTGGAACAATGTGACGTGCCCGAGAATACCCAGTGCCCAGAACCTCCTTCCTGCTCTTGTGACAACTGCCGCTACCCAGAGTCCAGCCAGTGCTCCACCTACTGGCAGTGTAAGTCATTAATATTGTTCTAGTTTCAGCATACACAGGTGGGCGGGCATATAGTCAAGTAAAGAGTGAGTCTTGCCTTCAGTCCTCTCCTTAGCCAATATATATAGAGAGCAAAATATGGCCTTATACTGGCAGTGTCAATAGTTCACTATGTTAAGTTAATCTTTTGAGTAATCATATATCTCTGAGACTGTAACAGTAACAGCCAACTTAAAGCATACCAACAGATCATAATATTTACAAGTCTCACAATTATATACGCCAGTACACACATTCAATGTCTGACATTTTGTCCTGTAGGTGAGGAAGGTAAGGCAGTAAGACATTACTGCAGTAGCGGGCTTCTCTTCAACCGTGACACAGCACAGTGTGACCTGGCAGTCAATGTGGACTGCAGTGAAGGCGCCTGGGAGGTGGGATCCTTTGTAGAAAGTGCATGTGTCGACCGTAAACAAGACTGTGATGAGTATGTCAAGGCGGGAGGCTGTGTGTGTCACGACCAGAACTGTGACTGGCAGGCATATGTCCTTCGCAACTGCCCAAAATCATGTGGAAAATGCAAGGAGACCAAGAAAGTCCAGAGAACCTTCCCTCCCTCGACTGCGGTAGTTGAGAACACGAAGCCTGGAGTGCATCCTAATAAGAAGCCTGGAAGCAAGGAGTCCGGAAGCAAGGAATCTGGAAGTGGCCAGTCTGGAAGTGGTCAGTCTGGAAGTGGTCAGTCTGGAAGTGGTCAGTCTGGAAGTGGCCAGTCTGGAAGTGGTCAGTCTGGAAGCAAAGAGTCTGGAAGTAAGGAGTCTGGAAGTAAGGAGTCTGGAAGCAAGGAGTCTGGAAGCAAGGAGTCTGGAAGCAAGGAATGTGGAAGCAAGGAGTCTGGACAACAACAACTTAAACCTGGAAGCAAGGAGTCCGGAAGCAAGGAGTGTGGAAAGGAGTCTGGAAGCAAGGAGTCTGGAAGCAAGGAGTCTGGAAGTTGTGAGTCAGGTGGAAGTAGTGGTGGTGATAGCGGCAGTAGTGGAAGTGGAGAGAACTGTAGTAATGGTGGTGATGGTGGCAGCAGCGGCGGCAGTGGTGGTGATGGTGGTGATGGAGGAGATGGTGGTGGTGATGGTGGAAATGGTGGAGGTGATGGCGGAAATGGTGGTGGTGATGGTGGAAATGGTGGTGGTGATGGCGGAAATGGTGGTGGTGATGGTGGAAATGGTGGTGGAGATGGAGGAAATGGTGGTGGTGATGGTGGAAATGGTGGTGGTGATGGTGGAAATGGTGGTGGTGATGGCGGAAATGGTGGTGGTGATGGCGGAAATGGTGGAGGTAATGGTGGAGATGGAGGTAGCGGTGGAAATGGTGGTGGTGATGGCGGAAATGGTGGTGGTGATGGTGGAAATGGTGGAGGTGATGGCGGAAATGGTGGTGGTGATGGCGGAAATGGTGGAGGTAATGGTGGAGATGGAGGTAGCGGTGGAAATGGTGGTGGTGATGGCGGAAATGGTGGTGGTGATGGTGGAAATGGTGGTGGTGATGGCGGAAATGGTGGAGATGGAGGTAGCGGTGGAAATGGTGGTGGTGATGGCGGAAATGGTGGTGGTGATGGCGGAAATGGTGGTGGTGATGGAGGCAGTGGTGGTGATGGTGGAAATAGTGGTGGTGATGGTGGTGGTGATGGCGGAAATAGTGGTGGTGATGGTGGAAATAGTGGTGGTGATGGTGGAAATAGTGGTGGAGGTGATGGTGGAAATGGTGGTGGTGATGGTGGAAATAGTGGAGGTGATGGTGGAAATGGTGGTGGTGATGGTGGAAATGGTGGTGGTGATGGTGGAAATAATGGTGGAGGTGATGGTGGAAATGGTGGAGGTGATGGTGGAAATGGTGGAGGTGATGGTGGAAATGGTGGAAATAGTGGTGGAGGTGATGGTGGAAATGGTGGTGGTGATGGTGGAAATAGTGGAGGTAATGGTGGAAATGGTGGTGGTGATGGTGGAAATGGTGGTGGTGATGGAGGCAGTGGTGGAAATGGTGGTGGTGATGGAGGAAATGGTGGAGGTGATGGAGGCAGTGGTGGTGATGGTGGAAATGGTGGTGGTGATGGTGGAAATGGTGGTGGTGATGGTGGAAATGGTGGTGGTGATGGTGGAAATGGTGGCGGTGATGGTGGAAATGGTGGCGGTGATGGTGGAAATGGTGGTGGTGATGGTGGAAATGGTGGAAATAGTGGTGGTGATGGAGGCAGTGGAGGTAATGGTGGAAATGGTGGTGGTGATGGTGGAAATGGTGGTGGTGATGGTGGAAATGGTGGTGGTGATGGAGGCAGTGGTGGTGATGGTGGAAATGGTGGCGGTGATGGTGGAAATGGTGGTGGTGATGGTGGTGATGGTGGTGGTGATGGAGGCAGTGGTGGTAACGGCGGTGATGGTGGAAATGGTGGCGGTGATGGTGGAAATGGTGGCGGTGATGGTGGAAATGGTGGTGGAGATGGTGGTGATGGAGGCAGTGGTGATGGTGGCAGTGGTGGTGATGGTGGTAGTGGTGGTGATGGTGGCAGTGGTGGTGATGGTGGTAGTGGTGGTGATGGTGGTAGTGGTGGTGATGGTGGTAGTGGTGGTGATGGAGGTAACATTATCGATGGTTGTGTCATCCCCTGTGAACTGGGTCAATACCTTCCTCATCCCACTGACTGCAAGAAGTTCATTCAGTGTGCCCCCTATGGACCTCAAGAAATGCCCTGTGCTCCGGGTACTGTCTGGGACCAATCACTGTTGACCTGCAACCATGATTGGGCCTCTCCTTGTGTCACTGGTAACTACCTAACTCCAGATGGCAAGCCTTGTGGTGGTGATGGAGGTGACGGTGGTGATGGAGGTGACGGTGGTGATGGAGGTGACGGTGGTGATGGAGGTGACGGTGGTGATGGTGGTGACGGAGGTGATGGTGGTGGTGGTGGAATCTGCAAAGACAAAGATAAGGACTGCAAGCACTGGGCTGCCAACAGAGACTGTCACTGCAAGCCGACAGATGGTGATTGTTCCTGGCAGACTTATGTGTCTCAAACTTGCCCACACAGCTGTAATACATGTGGCAGTGGTGGTGGTGGTGATGGCAGTGGTGGTGGTGGCATTATTGATGGTTGTTTCATCCCCTGTGAACTGGGTCAATACCTTCCTCATCCCACTGACTGCAAGAAGTTCATTCAGTGTGCTCCCTATGGACCTCAAGAAATGCCCTGTGCTCCGGGTACTGTTTGGGTCCAATCACTGCTGACCTGCAACCATGAATGGGCCTCTCCTTGTGTCACTGGTAACTACCTAACTCCAGATGGCAAGCCTTGTGGTGGTGATGGAGGTGACGGTGGTGATGGAGGTGACGGTGGTGATGGAGGTGACGGTGGTGATGGTGGTGATGGTGGTGACGGAGGTGATGGTGGTGGTGGTGGAATCTGCAAAGACAAAGATAAGGACTGCAAGCACTGGGCTGCCAACAGAGACTGTCACTGCAAGCCGACAGATGGTGATTGTTCCTGGCAGACTTATGTGTCTCAAACTTGCCCACACAGCTGTAATACATGTGGCAGTGGTGGTGGTGGTGATGGCAGTGGTGGTGGTGGCATTATCGATGGTTGTTTCATCCCCTGTGAACTGGGTCAATACCTGCCTCATCCCACTGACTGCAAGAAGTTCATTCAGTGTGCTCCCTATGGACCTCAAGAAATGCCCTGTGCTCCGGGTACTGTTTGGGTCCAATCAATGCTGACCTGCAACCATGAATGGGCCTCTCCTTGTGTCACTGGTAACTACCTAACTCCAGATGGCAAGCCTTGTGGTGGTGATGGAGGTGACGGTGGTGATGGAGGTGACGGTGGTGATGGAGGTGACGGTGGTGATGGTGGTGACGGAGGTGATGGTGGTGGTGGTGGAATCTGCAAAGACAAAGATAAGGACTGCAAGCACTGGGCTGCCAACAGAGACTGTCACTGCAAGCCGACAGATGGTGATTGTTCCTGGCAGACTTATGTGTCTCAAACTTGCCCACACAGCTGTAATACATGTGGCAGTGGTGGTGGTGGTGATGGCAGTGGTGGTGGTGGCATTATTGATGGTTGTTTCATCCCCTGTGAACTGGGTCAATACCTTCCTCATCCCACTGACTGCAAGAAGTTCATTCAGTGTGCTCCCTATGGACCTCAAGAAATGCCCTGTGCTCCGGGTACTGTTTGGGTCCAATCACTGCTGACCTGCAACCATGAATGGGCCTCTCCTTGTGTCACTGGTAACTACCTAACTCCTGATGGCAAGCCTTGTGGTGGTGATGGAGGTGACGGTGGTGATGGAGGTGACGGTGGTGATGGAGGTGACGGTGGTGATGGTGGTGACGGAGGTGATGGTGGTGGTGGTGGAATCTGCAAAGACAAAGATAAGGACTGCAAGCACTGGGCTGCCAACAGAGACTGTCACTGCAAGCCGACAGATGGTGATTGTTCCTGGCAGACTTATGTGTCTCAAACTTGCCCACACAGCTGTAATACATGTGGCAGTGGTGGTGGTGGTGATGGCAGTGGTGGTGGTGGCATTATCGATGGTTGTTTCATCCCCTGTGAACTGGGTCAATACCTGCCTCATCCCACTGACTGCAAGAAGTTCATTCAGTGTGCTCCCTATGGACCTCAAGAAATGCCCTGTGCTCCGGGTACTGTTTGGGTCCAATCAATGCTGACCTGCAACCATGATTGGGCCTCTCCTTGTGTCACTGGTAACTACCTAACTCCAGATGGCAAGCCTTGTGGTGGAAATAACAACACTGACAGTGGTGGTGATGGAGAATGTGATCTAGTATGTCCAGAAAGTTCAGGATTGTTCCCTCATCCTCGGGACTGTAAGCGCTGGATCCAGTGTGTTCATGGCCAGCCATACGTAAAACGCTGTCCTCTTCACCTTCACTTCAACCCAATCCTGCATGTGTGTGACTGGCCAAAGCATGCTGGCTGCATTGCTACACCTGATGCAGACTGTAACTTACCAGAACCAATCACACCCACTGAATCACCAAATATCAGGCCTGATATTTGTGACTGTGAATGCTGCCTGCGCCCACACCCAGAGGACTGCACTGCTTACTACTACTGTGCGGTATGTAATTCCTTGCTATGAGTACACTATAAGACAATGAAATTACAAAAATATTTTCTCTCAGATATTGTGTTGTTTAACACAACCACAAAATTTAGAGTGCATTAACATTTTAAATATCTCATCTGACGTTGACCTCACTAACTCTAATCTCAAACCTGACATATACTTCCTCAGTAAAGTTCAGTACTTAACTGGACTGTAGATCTAACTCACCTTCTAGATGAGTTTAAACCCATTATTTAAACCCAGGTGGAAGCACACCTGGTCCCCTTTTGGCATTAAGTGCCCTTACAAGATCATAAGATATACCGTAGCTGGAGGGCTCAAGTTTTACCATTTTCATCTGAGAATGCTGCCTTCAGCTGTACTGACATGCCATTAACTACCCTGACATTACAAATTATAATATGAAATGTAAATTTCCTACTTAAAATCCATGTATTCTAAACAAAATCACAGTATAACAAACACTATCCCATTCTAACTCAGCCGGGAGCAAATGCTGAGTTCCACACATGCTCAGATGGCCTGGTGTTCAACCCTCAACTTGGCCAGTGTGTGCTGCAAGAACACTACCCCGAGTGTCAACCCGAGAAGCCCCCAACCTGTGACCCAACCTGCGAGTGTCTCTACCCAGCACATTCCTGCACTGAATATTATAAATGTATGTCTGAGCTTTTGTTGCTTATCGAGGTAAAAGAGTACAGGACAGTATTGTGCAATTGCAACCAAGCATTCATAAACACCTGTAAATCTTTACCTCAATCAAAATGCAGAAGATTATTGGTCTTATTCTGTGTAGAAATCACACACATGGTTGAAGCTCCAGTCAAGTGTTCATATTCCACAGAAAGTAAATGTACAGTTTTATCTAAAACTTGAATTCACTAGGCATATGTTGAGTTTCTAAATATCTGACATTGCACTGAACCAGCTACAACAGTTATAGTGGAAGTAAGTGCTGGAAAATACTTGTCTACACTTTACACAACAATACATAGAGCCTCCTCTCAGAACTGAGTACAATGAGCCCAACATCTATTCTCCCTCTAGTGGGAAAGAGGTGGCCCCATTGTAGGAGTTTATAAAAAATAAATAAATGAATTAATTAATTAATAAATAAATAAAGAAAGAAAGAAAGAAAGAAAAGAAAACTCACCTCTTGTGGCTTCTGCTGTGGCCAATCCTGTGATGACACAATCCTGAAAAGGAATGAGGCATCACCAATATGAATGGATGAATGAATGGAAATGAGAATAAACCTGGACTACTGACATTAATAACAAAGGATGTTCTGATGCCAAATCATTAACATTTCTTTTGACACCAGGTAATGGAGACGGCGAGCCCATCAAACATGAATGCACTGGTGGGCTCTACTTCAATGATGAGAAGAAGTCCTGTGATCACCCAGAAAATGTAGACTGTGTTTCTCGCCGCCGCAGAGGCTTCAGCAACGAGGACACAACACACTACATCCATCGTAAGTACACTGACTACTCCAGTTCTAACATTGGTAATAACAATATGTTCACAGCCAATAATAAGGCTGCATATGATAAACTGATGTGTTACTTTTTGCCTTGGAGTGAGGAGCTTCACCTAATGTACAGTAGCCAGCAGAAGACTCGAAGCCACCTCATCCACCAAAATGCATGATATAGTTTCTAAAACAGTTAAACCTAGTGACAAATTTTCATTGGGTTTGTTTCGCCCGAGCAGACAACTGAATTAGCAACATACGGCAGTGAAAAGTCATAATAATAATTCCTGTAATGCATTTTCTCAAACTCATCCATACAAGGATCATATAGCCCACTGAAGGTACAAGAACCATGAAGTTTTATGAACTAGTAATAATCTGAGAAGGGGATTTTAATATCTTCCAATTAAAATTCCTCTCTTTCTCACTCACAGCCGAAGAGTGCAAGGACTTAGAGGGCACTTTTGCGAGACGCGACGACACCAGCTCGTACTACATGTGTCGGGGAGGAACAGCTTTTCTAATGCGCTGCCCTGATGGAGGCATCTTCAGCCCCACTGCAGGAAAATGCATCCCCAGAAAGAAGAAGGACTGACATGCTTAACTTTAAAGGCAGCACATAAAGGAAATGGTCATGATATGAACACTAGACATTAAGGCACTACATTAGTTAATTAAAGCACCACCATTATTATGTTATGAAAATGTATGTACAGATTATTCAAATCCCATTAATCACTTAATTAGCTACAAAATACAAAGTAGTTAAGTTTTGTGCCCTGTATATTATAGTACTATAGGGTTATGACTTTTAAGGAATATAAATATAATTGGTACAAATATAGTTGTCCTAAACATGTAAATAAAATGGTTGGCTCATGTAAACTGACTTATATTACCACCTACAAACATTATACTGTGCCAGAGATAACTATCAAATGAATTAGTACAGTTGTATAATCACACAATGGAGGAGCAGATATCACTGTTGTCTGTAATATTGCTGTCTGCAATATAACAACTATATATAAAGTTATTGATACAAGATGGGAAACTCAAGAGTTGGGCATATCAACTGGTACAAAAGTAGTAATGCCGCTGGGAGAAAAGAATATTACTGTACATACATAACACCTTTGTTACTGTACCTGCAATGAGTGCACAAGATGTATTATATCCATGAAGTACAGTAATTTGAGAAATAGCTGTATGACTTTCAAGTGATCTAGTGATTCATCAGCAAACAAAAACAAAAGATTGTAAATATTTATGATCCTGATAAACAGCACTCAGAATACAAACACAGTTCATCTTTTCACTCTTGAACAAAGGTAATTTTCCCAACAAATATCATATAGCATGATTTCATATATTGTTTATATTCTATCTGACAATAACTTTAAAACTTTGGACATCAGGAATATTTCTTTCTGACAAGAAAAAATAATTTGATGTCTGGGAATAACTCTACAGTAATGCCATCATCTGTTACTAGAGGTATAAAAACAAATACTGTAGTATAATCCCAGTACATCATCTTAACTATGCAGAGCTACTACAAAAACATTATTATAAGGAGCAGCTTCTCTTGTTCACATTCTGTTACAGCTTCTTTAATAAGGCTAAGGCCCACAGACTTGAATCTATCCTTAAATGTTGACAATATTGACTCCTCTTCAAATGGTTCTACAGTACACCATATTCATCTTTATATACATCTTTTAAACTTATACTTCACTTACATTCTGCATACCAAAAATGCCTTGTACAGTATACACTCTCATATTATTCAGTGTTATAAATAAAACACAAAAATGCAAAGTACAGTATATTTAACAAAAATAACTGTACTGTACAACACATTACCACATGACCTGGTACCGAGTGTTCAGTGCCTAGATTTTGTGCCGCACAGACTCACAATACAATCAAATTGAAATTGGAAGAAGTAGTGCAAAGTTTTCACTTAAAACACTATACAATTCAAGACCAAAGACATTGCTAATAATTAAAAGCTTCCTAATTTCTACAAACAATGAGATGAAATATGCAGCCTCAGCATACAGTACAGTATATGCATCTTTGTGGGATAGTTTGGAGGAATCAGTCGCCTCAAATATTACTCACCATCAACATACTAAACTCCAGAATCTTTTGTGTGGAAAGTGAAATTTAGAGGAGTGGAATCACCATACTGTACTAAGAGGATACAAATTGATAATATGTCCTAAATCAGATTTTTTTTTTATCAAAATAGCTTTAACTACAAAAGATTCCTTGTTTGGAATATAAAGCTTTTGTATCATTTGTATCAGTAAAAAGTCTTGTTTCAGCACATTAGGAACTGATTTGGCCTTGAATATCCTCAGAATAACTACCATCCTCCTATGGAGCAAAATGGTCATGACTTTTACAAGATTACTATTATAATTCTCTTACTTATGGCTATGACCAGAATTGAGATATTTGATTTCTTAGAACTACAGGTATAAAGGACTAAATGGACTACACTACAGACACAAGACTACTGTACTTGATTACAGAGAAGGACTCAGCATACAGCTCTTCCATATTAAACTGGTTGTTTTTATCTAATTTATACACCATCACTTAACCAGTATTTATATCCATAATCTTGATGTTTAATACCAGCTCTTTCCACCAGAATTGCTTGTTAAGGGGCTTGATTTATTTTTACAAATGATGCATGGATATGTGTGTTTTGTGTAAACTGGCTTTTTTTTTTTTCCCCAACACTGGACACAGGCTTCATCAAGCCCATTACCGTGGCCCAGGTCAACTGATACTCACAGACACACACATGTCATGACTGCTATATACTGTTATATTTTCACTAGGTCCTTTATTGCTTTCTATTACTCTTAACAAATATCTGCTATTCTTATTGTAAACAAGTACTCCATCATTTGTTTCAGGAATATTTGGTGAATATTTGGACAAAATGGGTGACTGATTGAGCTGGCCATAAGGTCATCATTCTCATCAGTTCTTCAGTTTGTACTCTGCTGAATACTGTACATACTTTAAGACATTCTGTTGGGATATAATCATCGCAAATGATGCGACTGCACTGTTCAGATATTTAATTTCCTATACAGTACTGTACTAGAATTTACATGTCAGCTCTAGCATCATGCAGTTCCCTAATAACCTCCTGCTTCACTCTGAGTAGCTCCTCCAGCTCAATAATCCGAGCCCGAGCAGCTTCCAGGTCACTTTGGCAACTCTTGCTTTTTTCCACTGACGCCTGAGAAAATCCAAGCAAATCTTGGTTATGAAAAATAATGCGTAAACAGACTGCATCAAATAAACACCTAATGTACCAAACAATTCCCCTAAGAGAAAGACTGAAGTATTAAATTACTGTACAGTACTGTACGTCCATTATAATATATGGTAAATGGTACTATTCTTGTCAACTCAGGCAATATCACTACCATAATTTCTGCCCACCCAACATGAACTACAATATATGAATAAAAGCAAGCTGTGTCTTAAAAACAAAAATATACCGTAGTTCGTAGTGCAAACGAACACAAGTAAGCCATCATATAGGCTATAAGGGACAGATTATGTCACCCTAGTTAGGCTATCCTTTATGGGTGGGAAGAAATTATGCCTTGTGACTCTCCTTAATATTGCAAGCATGATGAATAATGTATTACTATGTCTATCTAAACAAGGAGATGTTATATCAGTACAATAACAAACTTCCATGTAATAGTGTACTTGGGAAGATGCCAGACACAGTACCAGTATTATCAAAAATCTACATTTATCACTCAGCTACACACTACATATTATCAACTCTAATAGGTATTTATCTACATGTACAACACAAGCTACCAAGAAACAAATCACCATACCTTTTGCTTTAGGGTGGAAAGCACCTCAGGTGACAGTATCAACCCTGCTGCAGTGAATATCCTTCTAAGTTCTTTATCATACCCCTGTCAAATATAAATGCAATATTATCAGGTTAGAGGACTCTTTAGTGTCTTCACCTATGTAGTGAAGGAGTGTAAGAGATCCAAATTCCTGTCCAAAATCATTCACGATACCGTCACACATTGCAATTGAAGGAGCATAAGTCATAGTAAGGGAAAAAGATGGATGCTGGTAGTGTTCTAGAGTTGACTAATTATGTCACTGAAAGTTTGATACGACTTGTTAACTCTTGAACTATGGAGGTAGACAGAAAAGGGGCGAGACTGAGTACCTTGGTGTGTGCCAGGAAGCATACACTGACAGAGTTCACAAGAGTAATGACCAGAATAACAGCAATGTATCCAAAAGACTTGAATACAGTGAGACCCATTAAGTTCAAGACTAACCTTTTGAGTGATGTAGCCAAGAGAATGATCATTTACAGCCTGGTCCCAGCGGACTTGTAGGTTGGTGGGCAGCCTTGGATAAACCACCATTGCATTAACACCACATACCTCAGGACTCATGAACACTGCCTGGTATCTGTGAAGTAGTGGCATGTGTTATGAAAAACAAGACTGGACTTTATGAATTTATCTATGTAAATTTGGTTTAATTTAAAAGTGCAGATAAATGCTTACATTTACTGTATAACTGCTTCCTCATCAATTAGGATGAAGAGTTACTTACCTATACAGTACAAGCTAAAAACCTTAAGTATCCCAAATTTTTAATTATCTTTGTGGATATAACAAAGCTCCTTAGTTTGCAGATCTAATGACTGTGATAAAGCAAGCATATTTAACCAGAATCAGGTACAGCACTGTATACCTCCCTGGTGAAATCTATGACTGAAAAATTTAGCTTTTACAACCAATTTTGGCTGGCAGACATTATCATAATAGTGGATACAAGCAATCCAAGTTTCTTATTACAAAAGTCTGACAGAATAAAGTCAGTAAGTTAGCATACAACTAACTTACAGAAAAACAAAACTAGCCAAAAAATCAACACTGTACAGTATATATTTATTGCAAGTAGGGAGTATTAACAAAAAATTCCTAAAACTGTATTTGAAAAACTGGAAGGAAATTCCCATCCAGCATGATTTTACACAATACAGTCCACACAAAATAAAACTGCAATCAAAGTACAGTACCTGCACTTGTTTGGTTCAGTAACAGACACCAACTCTGATTCCTTTCCACACTTAAGATACACCTGTTGAAAAAATATATATATACAACATTACATGTAACATCGATACATTAATGTACTGCACAGTAATACAATTGTAATATAGCTAATTCCAGTGGCATGTAAAACATGCATATCTAATGGAAGTTAAATTACGAGTTCCTTGGCTTGTAACTAAATATACTCCCAAAAATTTATCTTGAAAAGAAATATTATAAGATACATGCAATATATGCTGTCAAAAACACAAGTTTGGTCCCCTTAAGGTAGAATATTCTGACATATACACCTCAACTATTCTAGAGCATAGTCTCCACAGTACTTTATCATCTCAGCATTCACTTCAACCAATTCCAAACACAAGGTCAAAATGGCTTTTAAGTAGTAACCTTGGTGGAGCGATAAGTATCATTTGCACAAGGGCTGCCTTCCACCATATTCATTGCTTGAAACTGGTTGTTCTGGATTTCCCAGTCAGACCACACCCTGCAATAACAAAACCAATTACTATACTAAAGGTGCAATAGCCATCAAAGTGATTATGTTAAGTCATAAGCCAAAATTTCTGCCCACCCAGTATGAATAAGTATGGCAAATGTATGCATCCGTTTTTGTACAAAACTTAACCAGGATATATACTTGCAGTTCTAACAAACACACATGGTTGGCCTATGCTCAACACAGAAAGCCACTGCAGAAACAGGAGTATATGATACCTCCACTTAGCCTATCTGTCTAGCATGGTCAGAAATTAATGACTGTAGGAAAGTACTGTCACTTCTCTTGTCTGATGATGAACTTTAATCATTATCCTTTAGTGTCATAGATAGAACATGCTCAAATGGATTCAAACTGGAGAAATACCGTTTTAGACACAAAATAGGAAAACATTGGTTTGGGAATAGAGTAGTGGATGAGTGGAGCAAGCTTCCAAGAGAGGTAATAAATGCAAAACACTGAATGGGTTTAAAATTAGATTGGACAGATACATGGACTCAAAGGAATGGGTCTAAATCAGGAGCTGCCAAGAACTGAGCCAACAGGCCTTCTGCAGATTCCTAAATTCTTATGTTCTTATAAAATGTCTGCACAAATCTATGGGCTTCAGCACTTATAGTTATACACAAAATAGGCAACTATCTTTCATTCACAAAACTAACAAATTATACATATTTTTGTTACATATACCAGACAATTTAATTTGGGAGGGGGAAACACTCATGAAGTTCTAAGGCTAAAAATGATATAATTATTAACTCATACACAGCTGGTTTCATTTTATATGCAGTTATTGCTTGGTCTATCAGCAAATAACTTAGTTTCCTATAAAGGAAAAATCCCATTGTTACACAAATAATATCATCACTTACCCCAAGACACCTTTGTATGCATCGTAATAGGCCAGGATGTCCTCTTGAGTGATGTTGTGGAATGGGCAAAACACATATTCATATCTGTAACAAATAGAGTAAGATACTGTAGTATATACATTTATGCAACTTACATCATACTGTAAAGTCAGTAATAATAGTTTCTTCTCACTCAAAATATTACATTCTGTCCTTTTATTTCATCTATTCATGCCCCATAACCTGCGTCTAACCAGATCTTCACTAACCTAATTTCCATTTGATGCTGGTAAATGAAAAGTACTGTAATTGTTATGTTTTGCTGTTTATTATTATTTTTCCATGTTCAGGCATTATTTGTAAAACTCCAATAAAAACATACCAGTAGTAAAATTAATTACTTTAAGCCCACAAGAAGGGGAACAACATGAACTCCAACCTTGTATCAACATTTCAAAACACTTCCTCAACAATCACAATACTACATGTGCAGTACGGTATACACAAGCATTATAGATGTAAAATAATTTCTATAGTTACACTCAAAACACTTCAGGGACAGACTTCCAAAACTTAGTATAAAAATATAAAATTGGGGCAGAGTAATCTTCCCTTTCTCTAGAATTAACTACGAGTCCTATTGCCTTTATCATGAGATTTTGGTGAATAAATGTACAGCCGGCATCAAAAGTCCAGTAATCACATCAGCCAAGCTTCACAGGCTCGTAAACTAAAAAAAACAGAGAAGTTCATTACTTTGCCCCTGGATATTAAAATTCTGTATTGTAAATGTGCTTGTTCGATGATTACCGCTATCTTTTACTTTATATTGTAAGAGGCGGTGAGTGAGGCAACAGGATATTTGCCACCAACTGTACCATAATCACTAACTTTGAGTCGCGATGCTTGAAGCACTTGCCCCGCCAGTCCATTAAATGATGAGGTCCACTATAGTTTGCTGGCTTCATTCTCAACACCATCTTCTCCTCCATCCTTCCATCAGTATCCTGTATATTCCTGGAATATATATCACACCATACATTCAAACAGAGGAGCAAATAAAAGCACAGGAATAAATTAAGCAGGTAAATGTTATATATGTTCTCACAGGAATATATTAAGCAGGTAAATGTTATAATTATATGTTCTCTAATAAGTTACAATTAATGTATACAAGACTGTTTCAGGATGTTTGCAAGAATTGGCACATGTTTTCCAAATTTCCAAATTTAAGTTATGCTTTCTGAATATGGCAAGTCTTCCCTCAAGTAAAAAAAAAAAAAAAAAAAAAAAATATATATATATATATATATATAAAATATACAAATAAGCGATATCCTGTACAATTTTAATTCCGAGGTGAAGCCCAATTTTTAAGATTTACCTAAGTTAAGTTTGTATGGCACATGTAACTTAGGTGACAGCACATAAATAGGTAAAATAATTCCAAATATTATGTATTATGCAGCAAAGGCACAAAAATAGGTAAGATAATTCCAAAATGGGTGTATTGTTCAGCAACAGCACATAAATAGGGTAAAATAATTTAAAAAATTGTGTATTATTCGGCTATACTTACCCATATCCTCCACTGGGTAAGTCATCGAGTACTTTCATGGGCACCAACCCAGCCACCACCATCACAGTCAACATCCACGTCAACATCCACATCAACATTTTCACATTATCTCCTTGACACGCCATTACTCCTCCTGTTTACGACAAAATAATAATAATAACAATAAGGTACCAATAATAATAAGAAACATTATTACTCCTCCTGTTTATGACAATATAATAATATATAAGGTATTTATTGAAAGAATTACCATTTTGTAGCAGTGTTGCCAGATCCGGCTAGGTCCCAGTATTTTGCCCTGGTAATTTCCTGTACTTTACCACGGTTATTTCCCAGTAGTTTGCCCAGGTTAGGTCCCAGTAGTATGCCCAGGTTAGGTCCCGGTAGTCTGCTGTGGTCTAGGTTAGGTCAGGTAAGGTAAGGTCAGGCTAATTTCAAAATGCCCTTATCTTGGAAATGGGGAATCTCCAAATAAAATGCCATAGAAGAAAAGTGTCTTAGAATGGTATAAATTAATGGGTAAAGAAGGTAAAAACATCGTAATAGAAAACGGCAATATACTAGTTAATTACCATAATCATAAATAAATTACAATTTATAACATCCACGTCAACACCACTTTCACATTATCTCCTTGACACGCCATTACTCTACCTGTTTACGACAAAATGATAACAACAACAATAAGGTACCAACAATAATAACAAGAAACTCCATTACTCCTTCTGTTTACGACAATATAATTATAAATAATAACAACAATAACATCCACGTCAACAACACCACCATCACCATTTTCACATTACCTCCTTGACACGCCATTACTCCTCCTGTTTAAGACAAAATAATGATAAATAATAACAAGAACAATGTGAGACGTGGGTTTATTTCTTTTTTATTTTGAAATGCAAAATATATAAATAAAAAAAACTTGAGCGAGTAATTATAAAATGATTCAGTGTTACCTTTGCCTTCAGAGGCAGAGCGGCTGCCAGAGCCTAATGATGTTTTTTTCTCAGCGACTGTATTGTAGAATGTTCTAAAGCGACCCGCATCAACCCAAATATAACCAGTTATTTCTATACCAAGTAAAATTAATTTCTAGGCTACCATTTTACTGTCAACTATAACTCGAGGACTATTATTTTGACTCATATTCCACCATTATGATACCCCAGCCCAAATATATCTATTTATCTATCTATAGCTCTGACGCCTCGCTCCCTCCGGGGAGGGCCACTGGCCACGGCAGAAGTGTCTCCAGTTCTCCCCACAGAGCTAAAAACCTACAGCGCTTAACCCTGTGTTATTAGATAGGGGAGGAGTGTCACAACAGGCGAGCGCTCTATTGTATAGATACTTGCCCATTGAACTCCCGTACGTACTTGTATAGTATGTTTCTTTCCACAGTTATTGACATTTCCCTGCTGATTTGTAAAGCATTGTATCTTGTTATCTAATTA
>JAWQEG010005713.1:0-58750 GCA_033782935.1 Petrolisthes cinctipes
ACGAGAGCATTGCCCTTAAGGTTATACTCTGTTCGGGGGTTTCTGTGGCCTATATGCATAACTTTGCATTTGTTCACGTTAAATGGCATTTGCCACGTGTCAGACAACTCCCCCGATCTTCCTAAGATCTTCTTGTAAGCGGGGTAGTATTTCCTTCTTTCGCGACATTCATACCAAGCTTCGTATCATCGGCGAATTTGGAAAATCTTGGCAACCATGTCACCATCCACGTCATTAATATAGATGATAAACAGTAGTGGTCCCAGAACAGAACCTTGGGGAACACCGCTAGTAACGGGCACCCACTCTGAAGCCTGTCCATTCACTACCACCCGCTGCCGTCTGTCACTTAGCCAGTTCTCTATCCAATTTGCCACATTTCCGTCTATGCCCAGTGCACGCACTTTCCGAAGGAGGCGGCGGTGGGGTACCTTATCAAAGGCTTTCTGAAAGTCTAAGTAGACAACATCGACCGCTTTATCCCGATCATGCTCACTGAAAACAAAATGGAAGAATTCCACCAGATTTGTGAGGCATGACCGGTGCTGCCGGAACCCATGCTGGGAACCCCTCAGTAGCAAATTTGATTCTAAGTGTGCTCTTATTTTGTCCACCATGATGCTCTCCATGAGTTTACAGACTATCGAGGTTAAACTGATGGGTCTGTAGTTTGACGGTTGGCTAGCATCTCCCTTCTTGAAGATAGGAGTCACCTCTGCCTCACGCCAGTCTCTAGGAACGCATCCAGTCTGGATTACCCTGTTGAAGACCATGCACAGGTGCCGTGATACTTCACCATGCACTTCTTTCAACACTCTAGGTAAGAACCCATCCGGACCGGGGGACTTGTTTGCTTTTAATTCGATTATTTTTCTCTCGATTCCTTCTTGGGTGAAGACCATTGACTCCAACTTCTCACTGAAGGAGTCCAAAGGTTCGGGAATGGGACCACTCTCCTCAGAGAACACTGAAGAGAAGTACTCATTTAAGAGGGTTAGCATTTTCTGCATCAGAGTGCATCAATGCTCCATCCTCATTCACCAAGGGACCGATCCTGCGTCGGATTGGTTTACGGCCATTCACATAACTGAAAAACTCCTTGGGGTTCTCTTTGCAGAGTCTAGCCACACGGACCTCCTCAGCACGCTTAGCAGCCCTTATTTTGGACTTCACGTTTCGATTCAGTCTTCTATGACCGTCAAAGTCCCCAGATGCCTTCGCTCGACGATACGCAGTTCTCCTCTCCCTTAGTAGGTTACGGATTTCCCGATTAAACCACTTCGGTTGAATGAACTTCTGACCTGTTCTCTTCAGAGGAATAAAGCGCGACTGAAGTTCCATGAAGGAAGACAAGAATGACCTTCCACAGATCATCAGCACTCTCTCCCTCCTCTAGTTCCATTTCAGTAACGCCTTCACGAAGACCTGCAAAGTTCGCTCTCCCCATGTCTAATTTTCTATGCACCGGGGTCACGGTCTCCATATTAGGGACCTTAACTGAAAACCTTATAAGCTTGTGGTCGCTTCCACCTATTTCTTCGTTTACAGAGAGGTCTTGAATGATGTCATCCTCGGAGGTGAGGACCAAGTCGAGTATGTTAGCACCTCTTGTTGGCTCCCTTACCCATTGAGTGAGGAATTCATCATTTACAAACTCCAAGAGTGGTGTGTTCTCGGCAGAGGGCTCTCTGGTTTCCCAGTCAACATGTGTGTTGAAGTCCCCCATAAGGATGCACACCCTGCCGTCCACTAGTTCACCCAGCAACTGGTATAGGTCCCTGTCCATCTCATTGAGTTGTCCAGGGGGTCTATAAAGCAGCAGGGTTCTGTATTTTGCAGTGCCTATTTCTAGGTCAACTCCAAGGAGCTCGTGGTTCGATGTGATGTTGCAGGTCATCGATTTGATGGAGTTCTTCACATACAACAGCACACCACCACCCCCTCTGTCCTCTCTATCTTTGTGGAAGAGTTGGTAGCCTGGAATCACGAATCCCCCTTCAAGATCTCTGTCTGAGGTTCTCAACCATGACTCCGTTATGGCCACCATCTCGGGTTCCTCTGTCGCAACGAGGGCCCGCAGTTCCAAAAACTTGTTTCGGATGGACCTGGCGTTGAACAATAGAACCTTCAGGGAACCCCCAACTGCAGGGCTCCCTATACTCTTCCGTTCCCGGTTTGGGGCTCCCTATACTCTTCCGTTTCCCGGTTTGGTCATTGTCTTGGTAGTGCTGGGGATATCCTTCTTCAGGATCTCAGCGAATGTCTTCTCTGGGGTCACTCTAGCATAGCGACGAGGGCTCTCCTCCACGCTCGGTCGAGTGCTCCTGAGACATCGTCGGACGGCGTCTTCCATTAATTTGGAAGTGCTTTCCCCTTTGGTGAGAGATGTGTGCCATCCCTCTGGTAGAGGTCGTCTCTACCAAAGAGTGAGGTGTAGGGGTCCACAAAGAACACCCCCTCGGCAGTACACAAATCAGCCAGGCGCTGATTTACTGCAATGTTCTTTGACAGAGCAGTCCCTAAAGGGCCTCTCCTTGGGAGCATGCCAACAACTACCCTTCTGCGGGTTTTTAACCCACAGTCATCTACTGCACCGAGCACATCCGAGAGGACTCCTTCGGTCATGCCTACTCTACCATTTCTCAGGTAGATGTCATTACCACTCACCATGAGTGCAATGACAGCAGATCTGGACGTTTGGATCCTCTCAGCTTCCTTTCGGAGGTCAGCATTGCCACAACCTGGCAAACAATTCACCTTCACAGAAGTGTGAAGGCAATCTGCCATTAGGGGTTGCAGCCCTCGGGCCTGGGAATCACCTACAATGTGTATATCCACAGGCCTCTCCTTGGTAGGAGCACGAGATGCCTTGTGAGGAACCCGAGAGTGTTTTGAATTCCTGCCGGGCTCGTCACTTCCTCCAGGTTGCTTCTTCTTCGTCTTCTTTACCTTCTTCATTTTCTTTTCCTTCTTATTTGATTCCTCACTTTCCTCTAATCCCTCCTCAACTGTCTTGGGTTTTTCTCCCTTCTCCATATTCTCCTCCTCTTTTCCATCACACTTTTCTGCAGTCTCTTTTCCTTCTGCAGTCTCTTTTCCCTCTTCATTGTTGTTGTTCTTCTTCTTGTTGTTGCTCTTCTTGTTGTTCTTCTTTTTGTTCTTCTTCTTCTTGGTCTTTACCGCCTTGGTGGAGCTCTCCGGTGAAGAAGCTCCTTGGACTGCCTTGTCTCTCACATGGCAGTCACACCTCTGTGAGTCCAGTCGGAGAACTTCCTCCTTTAGGGAGTTGTTCTCCTTCGTGAGCAGTGACATGTGCTTCATCAACCTCTCCTCGAGTTTGCAAAAGTCGCAGACACTCGAGGAGTCTAGGTCGCTCGCACTCCTCCCGCTGAAGTCCTCACACCAGCGGTGCACCTTGCATGTAGTACATGTAAATTTTCTTGCTGATGGACCAGTCATCTCGCTCTAATTCAATTTAAGACCAATAATACAAAAGAAAGGGTAATGTGATTTGGTCTCGCATAAGTCTCATCCGCCTACTTCTAGAAGGTTTTCGGTCGTTCGGCCAACAGAAACCTTATGAGCCAAGCACACCAACCCTAAGGTCTCCCCTGGGCCGGACGGCCCCAATCGTGCCGCAGCTCCCAACTGAGCAGCACAAGAGTCCTAAGTAAATAGGACTCTGATTTTTCGACAGGGGTGCTTGAAGTGTAACCGTCGTCCTACTAATCCCTACTAATCCTCCATCCGCGGCCAAACTTAAAGCAAATAGTAAAACTAAATGTCCACGACTTAATCCGAGATCTTTTACTGGCCTGGCAGCCAGCGAGGCATGAAAGCTCTCTCACCAAAGAGCAGTCGAGCCTTTAGGCACCTAAGAACGGTCACAGGGAGCTGGTCAGGCTTATTAATCTAAGAGAATACCTACGGGGGTCCTGAAGCATCTCCATTACTCGTACCCCACACGCCTGAGATCCCTTCAATCTCAGCCCTTTCGAACCTGTGAGCGTTAAAAGGCGTTATTTTAGGAGGTTCCAAAGCCTCCCTTCTCACACGGCATAAGGTAGCTGGTGAGGTCCTTAACAATAAAAACTTATATCGAAAGTGATGAAGATTTTTTTTTTTTGTTTTGTTAGGACAGTTGAAGAGCAGTTGTGAAACTTAATATTAACATGAAGGTTTGACAACTCTTAGTCAGGATCCTAATAACGCTACCTTTCTGGCACGGGTAACCCAACTGGACTAAATGTCCCCCAGCATAGCTAGCAAAATTCAAACAGATCACACAAGCTCTCTCACCGACGGCAAGGTGGTTGTCTCGAGAGAGAGAGAGAGAGAGAGAGAGAGAGAGAGAGAGAGAGAGAGAGAGAGAGGGAGAGGGGAGGGGGGAGAGGGGGAGGGGGAGGGGGAGGGAGGGGGAGGGAGGGAGGGAGGGGGAGGGAGAGAGGGAGGGGGAGGAGGGAGGGGGAGGGAGAGAGGGAGGAGGAGGGGGAGGGAGAGGAGGGAGAGAGGGAGGGAGGGGGGGAGGGAGAGAGGGAGGGGGAGGGAGAGAGGGAGGGGGAGGGAGAGAGGGAGGGGAGGAGGAGAGAGGGAGGGAGGGAGAGGGGGAGAGGGAGAGAGTTACATAGAAACACAGACCTTACGGTCCAAACGAGGTGACCTGATTAGAAGGTTACTCGTAGAGAATGAATTACTCCCCAGTGATAGTCGTAGGTAAGGATAGCAAAGTAGAAGGCTCTCTCCCCACCCTCCAATCCCTCTGGCCTAAGCCGTACAGGAAATAAAGTCAGGAATGGGAACGTTGTGGGGTTGGCAGAATACTCCACAAGGAAATTTTATAGGAAAGATAGAAAGTAGGTGAAATTTGGCTAACTTGCCACCTGTAATGGGCAAAATTATTCATTAGTAAACATTGTAAGTCGGGGATTAGACGCAAGGTGTTTATCTAAGCGACGTTTGAAGCTGTCTACGGTGTTACAGTTAATTACATTACGGGGAAGCCCATTCCATAAGTTGACGACTCGGTTAAAAAAGAAATTCTTTGATTCGTGCGAATTAAAAGATTTACCTATGATTTTGCAACCGTTTCCTCTCGTGTAGTTTTGATTGATCAATAGTGAAATATTTGGTGCAGTCCATATTATCTATGCTTTTGATTATTTTAAATACCTGGATTAAGTCACCTCTCAGTCTACGTTGTGTCAGTGGGAATAGGTTTAATTTGCTTAGCTGCTCATCGTACGTTTTATTTCTCAGACTTGGTATAATTTTAGTAACTCTACGTTGGACTCGTTCTAATTTTGCTATATCTTTCTGGTAGTACGGGCACCAGGCTTGAACACAATACTCCATAAGGGACGGACCAAGGAATTATACAAAGTGAGGATTGTGTCTTTAGATTTATACTCGAATGCTCTGCCGATAAAGCCGATAGTTTTATTTGCTTTCTTAATTACTTCCGTACATTGCTGACTGGGTTTTAGGTTACTTGATACTGTTACCCCTAAGTCTGTCTCTCGATCCACGCTTTTGAGTTGCTTACCATTTAACGAGTAGTTTGCTGCTATGTTACGATGTCCGATGTGGAGCACTTTAAATTTATCTGAATTGAAGGACATTTGCCAAGTTTTCGCCCAATTTGACAATTTATCGATATTATCTTGCATTTCTTTAGTCTGCGCATTAGTGAGTACTGTATTTGCAATTTTGGTGTCGTTGGCAAACTTCGATATTATGCATGAGAGGCCTTCATCTATGTCGTTTATGTAAACTAGGAATAGGATTGGCCCTAAAACTGACTCCTGTGGCACCCCGCTTGTAACGCCTGTCCAACTAGATGATTTTCCATTCATTACCACGCGTTGTTTTCGGTTTCTTAGCCAGTTCTCTATCCATCTTACGGTATCGCCTTGGATTCTGTGTGATTTTAGTTTAGATATTAAGCGTTTATGGGGAACTTTGTCAAAGGCCTTTTGGAAATCTAGATAAATTATGTCTACTGCTTTACTCTTATCATATTCATTGAAAATATCATTTAAAAAGTCTAATAGGTTCGTTAGGCAAGAGCGTTTATTACGAAACCGTGTTGAGTGTCTCTAGGTAAGTTGTTTTCCTCTAAGTGATTTGTAAGTTTATCTCGTATGATTGTCTCTAGCATTTTGCATACGACTGAGGTTAGGCTGATAGGGCGATAGTTGCTAGGTAGAGATTTGCTGCCTTTTTTTAATATTGGTGTTACGTTAGCGAGCTTCCAATCGTCAGGTATTGTTCCAGTGTGTAAAGAATAGTTAAAGAGCAGAGTCAGAGGTTTTACTATTTCGCTTTTTGCTTCCTTTAATACGCGAGGGGAGATCGTGTCAGGCCCCAGGTGACTTATTTACATTTAATTTATCAATACATTTTATTACGTCACTTTCTGTTATTCTGATATTACTTAATACCTCGGTATTTTCATTTTGGACTGTTGTTACTGCTGGTATATCGTTTGGGTTTTCTGTAGTATAGACTGATGCAAAGAAAGTGTTAAGGATACCACTCATTCGCTCTTCATCTGTAGTAAAGTCCCCATTCTCATCAAGTAGTGGTCCGATAGTTGACGTGAGTACTTTCTTATGCCGAATATAACTGTAGAACTCTTTCGGGTTTGTCTTACTTTGATTTGCAACGTGTTTTTCAATGGTCTTTTTACTCTGTTTGATTAACTTTTTGGCTTTTCTTCGTAAGTCTGTAAACTTGGCCCGCTCGTTATTGTCGTCTGTGATTTTTACTCTATTATGGGCGTTCTTTTTGGAGCGTAAACAGTTGGCTATCTCTTTACTCCACCACTTGGGCTTTAAGTTTTCTGCTGAATGTCGGTTTTTTAACGGTATGCTATCTTTGACCGCTTTTGCGTACGCATTAGTGAAAAAGTTCCATTGTGTATTAATGTCAATAGTGTCTCGCAGACATTTCCAATCGGTATCTTTTAGTATCGCTCTGAGTTGGTGAAAATTAGCTTTTCTAAAGTCGGGGACTTTTTCGTAGCTGTAATTTATTTCGCTTCTATTGAAATTTATACTGAATGTGATTATGCGGTGGTCGCTATTAGTAAACTCATCACCCACGTTAATATTCCCTATCAAGTCTTCTTTTGTTGCAAATACTAGGTCAAGAACGTTATTTCCACGAGTTGGGCTATTAACAAATTGGATAAGAGAGCTCTCTTGTAAGTTAGTATAAAGGTCTTGCCCATAGTGAGCTGATAATGGTTCTCCCCACTTTGTTGCTGGTAAATTAAAATCGCCAAGAATTACGGCCTCTTGCGTGTTACTCATCTCGTTAATTTGTTCATAGATATCACGGTCGGTTTGTACTGGTTGAACTGGGGGTCTGTATAATAAGGCTATCAAAAGTTTCATCCCGAATTTATTTCTAATGAGTATATATAGTGTGTCTACGTTAGCGATATAGGGCTTTGATAATAGGATCGGTTTGAGGTCATCTTTAATATATAATTGAACTCCGCCTCCCCTTTTATTAATAACAGGTTGGATCGGGTATGCTTAAGATATTGTGGTTTGCATTAATCTTGTCTTTAAGCGGATATTGCAGTGTTGTTAAATATGGAGTAATTGGCTCCTTCAAACTATTCCAGACAACAGGACTACATGATTTTTGTTCATCTGGTCCTATTTCCTGGCATTCCTAGGGGGATTCAAGACGCTCCTATGTACTCACCATAAAATTTATAGTAACTTTTCTCGCACTACATACCCATACATTTCCTGTATATCCCTTCTGTACCAAGCTCCCCTTCAACATGCCATATCCGACCTGCCTCTCAGACACACTACCCAATTCAATGTCTCCACACCCTATATTTACCTTCTACCCTACGTTTTACCCTCTCTTTTATGTTTTCTCTACCCTACCTTCTACCCTACCCTACTTTACCCTACCCTACCCTACCTTCTACCCTACCCTCTACCCTACTCTACTTTACCCTACCCTACTTTACCCTACCCTACTTTACCCTACCCTACCTTCTACCCTACCCTACCTTCTACCCTACTTTACCCTACCCTACCTTCTACCCTACCCTACTCTGCCTTCTCGACCCTTCACTTTATTGGTATTCCTTTCTTCTCGCCCTTCATTTGCACGACCCTTCCCTTACCATTCCTTCTTAGCTACCCGTATCTTATACTGTTATACTTCATCATCCATTCCCTCTTGTACAATATCTATAATTTTCTTTGCCACTATCATTTTCAATCTTCTGTTCACACATTTACATCCCACACAGCATTATTCTTCCCCCTCTTACTCTACCCAGTCCTGGTATTCCGACATCATAATTATCATACCCGTAAGTGAGTTCCATTTTCTATACACGCATTTCCCTTACACACAGCATTGCCACACACCATTATTCCTCCTCCTCTCACTCCACTCCTTTTATTCCTACTTCATGTTATACCCATCGGCGAGTTCCCCTTCCCATTCCCTTCAGCGACATCCTTTGCCACATTTTTTCTCCTGTTTTAACTTTCCCTAACTCGACAAGGAACAACACTGAACCGGGAAGAGCCATTCTTTATTGACGACGTATACTTCGTTTACTTTCCCTAATTACTGCACCGACCACTGCCAGGAGCACCACCAAACTCTTTGTCCAGAAATAGTCCCCTTCCCCTACGCTTCACCAGCAAATTGGATGGGTAATAGCGACCTGTTCACGTTGATTGGGGACACCATTACAGTGCACTGGAGGGCTCACAAAGGGGGACATAAGAGGGCAGAATAGCAAATAAGGGATATACATTGTACAGTTTGTTTTGGTTCCTCCCGACGAAACATGTTAGTTAACTTCATCATAGACATAGTGTTAATCAAAGCTGTTATTATCATCATGCGAAATATTTGGTAAAAAATTGCTTTACCGATTCTTGCCGACAATTCTGGCGGCGATACATAACATAATCATTTTTGAAAGAATACTAATTGTTGAGGTACCTTGTATTCTGGTACCGCCAATCTGCCTGTGACCCCGTAGTAATATGAACATTGAAGTCTGTGACGAGTCACTGCCTATGTAAAATTAACATATATTAGGTGTATTACCCTTGGTGGAAACTGTCAGGAAACAACGTAAAATGACAATTTTCCTTCCTTTACTAAAACTGTTATAATGCTCCTATAGTGTTGCAAAATGTTATTATTGAAATAAAAAACTATAATAGGGTCACAAAATCATATATGTGGATTCCAATGACACAAATGATCAAGTCAATCATATGGTTGATCTCACATGTAGTATGTAGTAGTATATTAAAATTAACATTGTAATTCATTTGTCAAAAGAGCATCACTGAATTATGAAAAAGAAAACCGGTGGTCATGAATGATTATACCACAGTGGGGGAAAACAAGCAAATGAAGCATAATTAGCATATATGTTTATGATATTTTAGTGCTTTCTGTATGATTTTTACAGTATTTTAATCGAAAATGCTTTGTTTTGGATCTTTTTCAAAGATGTAAGGATCATACTTCAGTACTGTCCATCTGTTTGTGTGTAGGGAGGTGGGGAGTTGGAAGACATACGGACGAAAATTAACTCATTTTACACAATGTCACTATTTATATGATTTGTCATACCAGTGTGGATAACTATTCACGACATCAGGGATAAAGCCAAAAAAAAAAAAGTAATAATGCCGTAAATCAACGCACAACCACACCAACACACACAAACAAGTGACGTGCGTGTGTGGCTTGTGTATATGTGAAAAAATTTAATATACGAGTTAATGAGCTCTACTGTGAACTTAACTCCATGGTTTAAAAAGATCCCCTTAATCCTTCTCAGTCCTGTTTTCCTTCCTTTTAGCTATCTCGCTTATACACTAGTTCTGTCTTCTTTGTTACACTCGGAAAAATGCTTGCCTCAACATTTTATGCACGGGTATATGAGAAGGTAATGGCCTGTGCTGGGGTGTACACTCGGTGGCGAAAGTTGTGTCGCCTCATCCAGCTCTTCTTAAAAGATAACATAAAGGTTAATCATCGAATAAACACATTCACCATACAGAAATATGATATCCAGAGGGTACCGTAAAATAATAATGAAGGAGCGTCAATTCTGTGTTTATAGGAGGCTTGAAACTAGCTGTAGCTGTCTGTTCATTTCTTCCTTAATCAGTCACAATTACTTGTTTCTGTAAATCCATTGATTCTTCAGACTACAAATATAATACAAAAAGGACTAGTCTCTCTCTCTCTCTCTCTCTCTCTCTCTCTCTCTCTCTCTCTCTCTCTCTCTCTCTCTCTCTCTCTCTCTCTCTCTCATCTCTCTCTCTCTCTCTCTCTCTCTCTCTCTCCAGGTATGCATCTTTGCCTACTTTTATATATTTTCTCTCACTTCTCACTCACTTATTCACTCATTTCTTTTCCTACCCTTTCCCCCTCTTACTATTTTACTCGCTTCCCCCCTCCCCCCTCTCTCGGCTTTCGTGTAGTGGTTAACACACTTGACTAGAGTCTCGCAATCGATAGAACCCGGGCTCGTTTCTGGAGTCTGTGTAGTTCTTGGACAATCTTCTTTGGCCTGTATATTCCTGTTCATCTAGCAGAGAGTAGACACTGTAGAAAAAAACAAAAAAACAGCAGCTACTAAATATTCCTTCTATTAACTCATTAATGTTCCTGACCAAGAACCAAAATGAGCCGTAAATTATGTTACATGTTTTGATGACAAAGCCTGTGTTCTATATTAGGCCTATGCTTGTGTGACTCTTCAAGGCCATGGCCAAGTAAATTGTCACTGGTGTCACTTAAATGAAGCAGAGTTGTGTAAGGATACGGAAACAAGCAGTTACCAGCCACGGGAACAAGGAAATTTACTAATATTCTCTTTATTTGTATTATTTCTTTCCATTGCTTATTGATGGTGAAACTCGTTAGGATATATATACGTAGTACAACCAACCTGCGGATATTATAAAATCTTGTGTGTTAATTGTGTTACGTGGTGCATCATACCTATCAATAGTATAATATCTTTTAAATTAAATGTGTTAGGAAGCACATTCTAACAATTATAAACTTTTATTTTGCTAATTGAATTGTGTGGTGAATCTCCCTTATAATTTTTCATTGTATTAATTTTATTGTGTGTTGCGTCCCATCATCTTATCATTATAATCTCTCGTGTGTTACTTGTGTTATGTTGCGTCAAATTTACTTATTACTGTGATATCGTTGTTACCAATCTGGTTGCCACAAGGTTAATTGTTTTATGACCACAAACGTTCAAATTAGAATGAAGGGAGAATTGAGAAGTACAAGATGAATGGAAGTGTGTGTGTGTGTGTGTGTGTGTGTGTGTGTGTGCGTGTGTGTTGCTTTTACCTATTGTGTTTAGAAGGGACATGATTGAAGCACTGTAATGTGTGTGTACAAATTGTTTCCCACTCGCCGGAACAAAGGCACACAATCGAAAGTTACAAATATAATAACCATTCCACCACCACCGTTGACTGTCACATATTCCAATACTTTTATTCACCTTCACTGACAGTAGAGGCCTTGGAGTGGTATGGGGATCCCTCAGCCCACTTCTATTGAGATGATCATTTATTAACGAACTTTCATCCGGATTTCTCAAATCCCAAAGTCAGTGACCAACAAATTTCATTTTTCCTTTCAAGGACACACATTTTCCAAATTTCTCGCTTTTCCTCTTTCTGTCAGTGTCTGAGATTCTGCCTTCCATCATTTTCACATCCATATTCCACCTCATTAATTTTCTCATTTCCTTCCCAGTCTTCCCAACCTTTCTTTAGCCTCATTTGCAGTAATTTCTTCTCTCACTCGTTCCCGCATTCCTTCCATAGTTTTCACACTTTTCTCATTATACATTAATTCCCTCGCTTGTTCACACCTTTTACATTATAATTAATTCTACTCTTTGGTTCAAAAGGAGATCAGACTGACGGTTAATGATTTTCTTCTCTTTAGCTTTATCCGATTGTTAACGAGATTGAGGGGTACCACCTCCCCTTTCTCCTCCTGTGTGTGTGTGTCCTTCCTCTCACTGAGCATACTGTTCAGTGCATATTCTCCGGTGATAACGGACTTTTGTGGACTTAATAAAATTATTTATGTGTGACTTGATTCAAACCATGATATTACAATATATATATCTATTTATTCTTAGGTGTTATTAAGTGTAACGCTGATAAGGAACTTATGGCTTTGGGTGTGCTGTTTACCACTTGGTTAATCATGTATTACTTGTGCATCTCAATATAATTAACATTAATAAAAATAGTGGTGCTTGGTTGTCCGTAAAATCAGTTGGTGTACAGTTGCCTCTATTAGTAACGAACACAGCAAAATATGGCACCACTATGTTTGTTTTCACAGCGTCCTTATGGTGGACACTATAACAGGGGTGAGTTCTGTCTATCCATTTACCATTATTATAAGTAAACAATCAGGTGCCATAAATCATCTTCAAACCCACCGGACATTGTGCGCTATACTAGTGGAGGCAATTGTACCTCTCTTTCACTATCGAGACTACGAACCCAAATAGTACACACCACGGTACAGGGCATAACATTGTTTGCAACACGGTCGAAAGAATTCTCTCGATCGTGGTTTGCAGCAACAAAAAATTCTGCATGCTCTTCTCTTCTCTTTCCACCCGTCACTCTGTAAGTCAGGGAATAATTTCACTCCAACAAAGTCAAAAGCAACCTACTGTATAAATCTTTTTTTCTTCATTAATGAAAGCGTTGAGTTGTACCCCCAGAAAATATTCCCCGATGCAAATCCCCGCAGCAAAAGCAACACCATTGGAGCGAGAAGCATCTAAAATATATATAAAAATGTAGATGTTTAAATATTTGTGTGTAGAGTGCGTGAGATATATAATTATTCCTGTATACGAAGTTAATTCACTTTAATATAAGACATATGTACGGCTGAAGACAGGCATGAAACAGACACACATAAAATACAGACAACAAAAGATAAGGGTAGGCGGAACCCATAAAAATCCAATGACTACACACACACACACACACACACACACACACACACACACACACACACACACACACACACACACACACACACACACACACATCACGAAAACATAACAGAATGAAACACGAGAATTCAGACAAATATTTACATTATGACCTGCTTAAATCCACCAATACGAGGGTGGCGTACCAGAAGTTACTCTAAAACCTGATGGTTCAGCAGGTGTCTGTCGACAAACCACATCAAGTGGTTAAGCAAGAGAGCTTTATAGTCAACTAAATGTGTGTGTTAGAATATAGAGGGATTTCATGGGACTAAAGAAACTCCCTTCCGCAACTATCCCATAGTATGTACTCATATTCCTTTACTCATTCAGTCAATTCAAAACACGTCATTGCACACACTCACTTTCCGTTAATATATTAGAGTATTCACGTTTAACTCTTTGTTAAGTTTCCAATTTACAGTCTCTCTCTCTCTCTCTCTGTTCCACGTTCCTCTCCTTCCTCCACTCCTCTCTCTCTCTCTCTCTCTCTCTCTCTCTCTCTCTCTCTCTCTCTCTCTCTCTCTCTCTCTCTCTCTCTCTCTCTCTCTCTCTCTTACACAAACAAACTGTACACCCCACTTATGCACATTCTCCTTTTTACACTTTTTCCCCTGCAGCATTTTATGGGGTTCGTATACCAGCGTTAACACTCTCCTCCAACGTTTTCAACAATTCATTTTTCCTCCTCGTCCACTCTCCTTCATAAGTACACAAATACAAACACAAACAGACTCCCCCTCCCTCTCTCATGTTCACAAACTTTCTCATTTATACTCGTGGACAAACATTTCCTCATCAATATAATTTCACGTATAGTATTCAGGTATACACCACAACTCTAGTAAGGAATTCACTCATCTCTTATCCACTAAACATAAAACGTTACCACTATTTTTCATCATGTCTTTACCAACAACGGCAGGGAGATCCAAATGCATCCCAGAATAATATAAAGAACACCAGGGTCTCAGCTCCCCCCGGGCCTGGGCTTATTATAACGTGAGAGATTTTGTTCCACGAAGGGAGACAGCCAGTCAACTATAGTTTACAGGTTGTCTCAATAGATTGAATACACCCTTTAATTTCATATAACCCACTCCATTGGGTTTATTATAACACACAATGTGGCGAACATATGGCCTGGGCAAACAAGTATCTATACCTCATACCTATGGGTCAGAATGAAGGGAAGTTGATTAAACAAACATAGTAATCTAAGGGTGTATATATTTCATTGGAACAATGTTAATACCAAAGAATATCAACCTTCTTTTTAATGATAAACGTTGGTATCTTTGCATCCGTGAGTTAACACATGAATCTGTTAATTCTGCATTTCTACCTATATAACTGTATAATTTTTTTTTATTATCTATATATAATTTCACAAAGTGACTTTGATCGTTGGTCTATCTGAACCCAACTACTCCTAGGTCCTTTGAGATATAAACACGATTTTTTTTGTGAATAATACATATGCTTAGGGGGTTGTAATAAACTACTTTTGAAAGAGATCTGAAAACAAAAGATAGAATTTTTCAAGTAGTGCACAAGGACGCCGAAGGCTCCTGCAGGGCCGAGCGTATAATACATATGCTTAGGGGGTTGTATTAAACTATTTTTGAAAGAGATTTTGCGTCTGGCAGGCTGGCAGCCTGGATTTGTTGCCTCCTGCCGTGATTCTCGTTCTACAACACTATACATGGAATATTGTACTGTACAGTATGGAAATATACAGTAAACTTCACAGGCTCATAAAGTGAAAACCCGGAGTAGTTTATTTATTTGGCCCTTGGATATTGTAATTATTATCGTTTATGTTATCCTTCAAGAAACACTAATTGAGGCGACACCACTTTTGCCGCCAACTGTACATTTCAATCTCATTCTAGGCTAGCCGTAAGATGATGCCGTGATCAAACCTGCATTAATCATAGGAGGGGGATAGAGGAAGGAATAATATATCAAAATGTCTTACTGTAAGTTGGAATATTGCTAAGGTTCTGTGAAAAGTATTAAACATTTTACGCAATTCAATTGTAATTATTTCTAACTTGATTGATTTTCCTTTGTTTTTATTCGTGGTTAATGTTTTAAGTAATTCCTGTGGTGTGTGAATATAGTGGGAAGAGAACATTAATTCCAAAATAACTCCAAGGGGACGCCAGCCACTTGATGGCTTGGAAGGGGCTTGATAGCATCATGTATATTCAAGACTCTGTGCAATAGTGACGAGGAGAAAGAGAGCCTGGATAAGATATGGAACCTTAGCCCACGCCAGAGTGGTGAAGTTAGGAATGTTGTTGGACGCAGGTATAGATAGACAGATAAATCCATTGACAGACGTTTCTCCCTCACTGAGTCTTATCGGATGTAGGATGTGGTAAGCGGACCAAACTCACGCCATAAAGCTGAGATCACCTTCGGATTCAGTGCAGCGGTCTGTCTGTCTGTCTGTCTGTCTGAGTCACAAGTGAGCAGAATTCTTATTCGAGGAAAGATATATTGCATGGTACAAATTGCCAGGGAATGTGTAATATCAAGCGGATAGCATACCTTTGGTTTATTGGAACGCATTGATTCCTCCAAATTATGCCAGAAAACAGGCCTGGATGAACAAAAATAATGGTGGGCTGTTGCTTAGAATAGTTTGGAGGAATCATATGCTCCAGATTTACCAACACTATCCGACCCCCTTAAATATATGTAATGACAGAGTAGGCTTAACTAGTGTCAAAGACAGTTTTTTAATAATACTATAATATAATGTACTTCGATGTTGTTGGTGAAATGAAGGTTACTGATTCCTCTCAGCTGTACCAAGAGACAGAACAACAAATATGTGCGAGAAAATAAATTCCAGTTCATTGACGTGACGCAGGAAAACACCACCCATCCCTTCCTAATATATACCCATGTATCATCTGATAAGCATTAATTGTTTAATTTCACTACTATAAGCCACATCTTAGTTGATGTTTGTAAGTTGAGCAAACGCAGATGGTTTTATTTAGTTACAACATTTTGACACTCAATACATAATTAGTGTTGCTTCAGGCTTGGGTTACATTAGTAAAAATGGTAATGGTCAAATTTCTGCCCATAGTTTTTTTTGGACCAGGGTGCAAGACAATACCTGGGCCGAAGTCAAATTTAAACACTTTTGGAACTGAACTAAAGAAAGTGATTTTTTTTTTTTTTTCCATGGGGAGAGTGTTGTTACGGATGGACTGACAAACAAACTAACATTAGGTACTAATTATCAAATACCGTACAAGAGAAGCATTTCGAAATATTTATGGTTGTAATTAAATCATATGCTTGTAAACATGTGTGTGTATGACATCCTGTACTAATATCACCCATTCCATCCGTGTATACATAGCAACGCATATAGTTACTCTTCCGAATTGACTTTCAGGCACTAACTATAAGGCCACCGAACGTCGTAAAACACCCTCACTGGTACCATAACAGCTGCAGTATTTGGGAATTTCCATCACTTCTCTCCCTCTGTGGCTGGGTACCAGTTCGGAAGTCGTGACGTGTGTGTGTGTGTGTGAGTAGCAGTTGACCTGGGCCACGGTAACGGGCTTCATGAAATTTATATCCAGTGTCGGAAATCCAGGGAAACAAAATACGTCTATGTTACTAGGCTACTAGGGTATCTGTTTCGTGACATTATTTGGAGGTTTAGTAGCCGTCTAATTTACCGTCAAGAGTTTCTCTCCTTAATGTACAAAACAGTTAATAATATAATACCCATGTCCCATTATACTGTACCCCCATAGTATTTATACGGCCTTCAGGTTGGACTTTCCTATGTAGTATATTATATTACACTGATGAGTGATTTATATAACATTATGTATATAGATTACCCGTTTTAGCAATTATATGATTTAAGAATTATGGTTTTGGCAACAATGTTTGCCAGTCGGGTAAACATTGACAACTAAAGATCATTTTTCACTTCACTCTTTTCCTCACAACATATTACATCTTTTTACTCTTGTGTCATGACCATTATCACCGCCAACCACCACCTCCACCCCCACAACTATCTCCCCCACAACTATTACGTAACACCACCACAACAACCATCACCACCACAACAACCATCACCACCACTACAACCAACATCACCACTACTATTACCACCAAGGACATCACTACTACGACAAGCATCACCACCACCACCACTATTACCACGACAACTATCACCACCACTATTACAACAACAATCATCATCACCCACCACATTCAACACCAACACAATAACCACCACAACCACCACAACCATCACCACTATCAAGGGAATTCACACCAAGTCGCTAGCGCACTAAATAAACAGAACATGAAAAGAATGTCAGCATTGCGTAGTGTGATACTTTCCAATATCCGCTGTTTCTGGGCTTGTGCTTTACTTTAACGATTTTATTGGCAAGATATTAATAATTAACTTTCCACACTTCCTTCCTCCCACCACTAATACCAAGGACACAACCGCTTAGCAATTTACAAACAGACAGACAGTTTCAGGATAGGAAGGACGTGATATAGGAATTTGAGGACATAACCAGGATATAAATAATCTTGCGAGTGAGTGTGTAAGGAATGACAATGAGAGTCAGAAGGTTACTGGATAAAGCTGCCTTACAATCTTGAAGGGGATGTCACTGTTGTTATTGAGTTGATATTCTGGTAGCCTCATAGCCCAGAGAGAGAGAGAGAGAGAGAGAGAGAGAGAGAGAGAGAGAGAGAGAGAGAGAGAGAGAGAGAGACTTCACTATTGTGTGGACGTTGGTTGGTGTCTGTATGTATGTATTGGGTTGACAGTTTGACACTCTGGCAGTCTCTAAGCCCAGAGAGAGAGAGAGAGGGGGGGGGGGGGGGAGAGCCCTCAGTGCTGTGTGGACGTTGGTTGGTGTTCACGGTGTGGGTTCATGTTGTCGGATATATGTACAGTTGCGGATACATGGGGGAAGTAGTCAATGTCGAAATTCCAGCTGGCCAGCCGGTGCATGGAACCATACATGAGTGACCAGTGCGGCTCTTGCTATTTTGGTAGAGTAACACAAGACTAGATTAGAGCCTTTGTTGTAACTGTTTCTTGAGAAAGGCATATTCTCACAAGCAAAGAATAGCAGGCTATTTCTTACCGAAGTGTTCACTTATAATGTGTAAGAGAGAGAGAGAGAGAGAGAGAGAGAGAGAGAGAGAGAGAGAGAGAGAGAGAGAGAGAGAGAGAGATTGCATCAGTCCATGGGTATGTCCGTTTGCATAATATTACCCACATATAAAGATATCATAAACAAATAGAACTTGGTATACCTAGTTACCTTTAAGATAGCAGTCTTCTCTCACACCGTGTTTTGATTCTCATAACTGACACGCACAATTCTCATAGACACGCACGAGGAACACAGTCACTGGAATCTGGTACAGTCGCCTCCAAAAATTTCGAGACACTACCTGCTACAGTCTAGCAGGTAGAGTCTCGAAAATTTTGGAGGCAACTGTACACTCGGATACCATAGTCTCTAGCCGACCTGAGTTGAAGCTGGAGATCTGAAGCAAGCTGTTTCTGGACGACAGCCCACCCAAAGCCTCCATCGGTTCGAGGTTTGTGTAGCCTCGTGTTGGTTTGGGTTGGCAGTTGTCCAGAAACCGCCTACTTCAGATTACGGACATTGACTCAGCTGGGCTAGAGACTATGGTACTTGAAGTCTACGATCTATACGTGATCTTCCATCCATACCTGAATTTCATATTAAAAAAATATATATTAATGACTAATGTTATGCATTTCCAGATCTATATCTTATTATATGTATTAAGAGTATGGCCTGCGTCTGGCCACGACTAGGTCTAATACTTCCTGGTCAGAAATTATTTATCACGAGTGTACATACAGCACGATACAATATGCCACACCGCATGTGGCATTCTGTAAGAGCGATTGTTGCCGGAGCATTGTGTGCTAAATATTATATTAAAGCCTCTACACACACACACACACACACACACACACACACACACACACACACACACACACACCAATTTTATGAGTTTTTGTAGCAATGACACACGACCACAGTTGCACAACACTAATACCGTGAAAGTGTATCATTACAATCCCCGCCAACACGTCTATTCAATCACCACAATGTAAACAACCACTGCAATATTGGACACTTTTAAACCTTTCAATTAATTTGACTTGGAAAAACAATAAATTTTTTATCACAATTATATCCAATAAGCTTTTTATATTGTTTAACGGTGTTACTTTAAAAATTTACTGTAAGATAATTATGCATAATGATATCATGATTATTCAGATGTAAGTTTCCTGCATACCTACATTTTCATCATCATCATCATCATTATTATCCATATGATCGTCATTCATCACATTGTTTACTTAGTTACAATCTACATCAACATTACTGTCAGTACTGTTTGTTTCTGTCGGCCAAAGGGATATGAAGACGAGCCAAGCGAACAGCCGCTGAAACCAAGACCATCTTCATATCCAAGCAAGACAGGTCCCGAGCAGTGATTGGGGCAGCTGGCCTGTTCTTGGGAAATGCAAATGGCGTTATATTATATATGAATTTTAATTGCAACAAGCTGTAAAATAGAGCCAGTTCAGAACAAAATAAGCTTTCATGAAACTAATTGCAGTTTAGAGTACATTAAACTTTCATTCCTGAAGGCATACGAAAGTGATGTCATTGCATAATTATCAGAATTGTAGTTTTATACTGCTTTTTCTTATGCTCATCGATCAAAATTTATACTCACCATGGTTATACTTATGAAGCATATAGGAGGAAAAATTGATGAGAACTATAGTGAATGTCGTCAAGGGTATATTGTCTTCATAAATTCAATAACCTTGCTTCCATTATATAGGGAGAATCCATGTGGGCAGATCTTGTCAAATCCACTAGAAAGTGACCAGATCCTGCAACAATTTTTATTCTAGCTCTGTGGGGGATGACTAATATTCATAGGGAATACAGTAAGCTCCTCTGGGCAAAAATATCGAGCAGCTGAATGCAGTAAGTTAGAAGAAGATGCTTTACTTACTTATAGGTAAGTGTTCCAGATAATAAAACTGATGAAACCTGTCAAGTTTACATGATTTACATGAATTATTATTATTTTTCGCGATTATATATATGAGAATGAAGATGACGGAGGTTTTCGTGTGTTAAATGTGGCACATGCGAACTACTGTTTGTATGTTAAAGTTTCAATGTATAGATGAAGTCTATTCGTGAGACCTAGAATAGCAACTGGGATTGAATATTTTAATTATTTTTAATGAAACATGACGTTGAAGCCGTTAATGATTTTTATATTTATAATGTGTAGCCTGAGAGTTTACAGAGAGTGAAATTTTTATTGTCTCATTTCTACGATTCTAGCAAATCAGTACGTATTATATATATATATATATATATATATATATATATATATATATATATATATATATATATATATATATATATATATATATATATATATATATATATATATATATATTAATTCTCTCTCTCTCTCTCTCTCTCTCTCTCTCTCTCTCTCTCTCTCTCTCTCTCTCTCTCTCTCTCTCTCTCTCTCTCTCTCTCTCTCTCTCTCTCTCTCTCTCTCTCTCTCTCTCTCTCTCTCTCTCTCTAATTTCCTTTCCCCTTCAGCCACATGATCCCAACAAGCTCCATTCCCCTCAGTGTTCAAATTTCTCCTCCTCTTCCTCTCCTCTTGTCTTAATTATACCTCCTCTCCGTTCCCTCATTAGCTTCTTCCCTCCCAGACTTGCTCTTATGACCTCTATTTTCCTGTCTCTACTCGTTTGTCTTTACTCCACTTATTCTCTCTATTATTACCTCATGTATTCACTTTCTCCTTCTTTCAATCTCTCTTCCTCACTCTTTTTCTTCCCCTGGTGACATGTGCATCATCTTTCTTCCCTTAGTTATCCTCGTCCTACTTACTATCTCTTCTTCATACACTTGTTTTCCATTTCCATCAATATCTTCTCTCCAGTTTCGCTATACTAGTTCTCCCTCGTTATCCTTGCCCTACACACAACACATGTACACTTCTACATGCACCCCTAACTTCACTTAGCTTAACCTAACCTAACCAAATCAAACTAAGCCTAACCCAATCCAAACCAACCTAAACTAACCCAACATCTTTCGCTTTTCCAGATCTCTCCTTCCCAGGAATTTCTATCAATACAGTATCTTCCTTCTCTCTCCATTCGTTCTTTTCTTCCCTGAAATTTGGAGAATTATGCGCCCTCTTCACTTCCCAACACACCGCCTGTCACCTCCCACTTCATACGCTGCCAAATACTAGAATATTCATTGGTTCATCCTAATGGCCTTTACGCTTATCCTTTTCCTTAACGGGCACCGCTTACGGACGAGCGCGCGCACACATGCATACACAGTGGTGCGCAAAAATAGGTGAACAGTCTTATTCTGGTCAAAAATATTTTTATTAGCAGTGTGGCTGACAGACCCCCCAAAATATGTCAATGTTAATGGCTGACACATTAAACACTCACGAGACTAACAGTGTGTCTTTTGTGTTGGAATATTCTCACTGTATTAATAAATGGTAAATGCATGGTGATGGCCACTGTCAACCTACTACCCCACCATCCTGTATACACTATGTACAGTTGCGGACATATGAAACAGAAACACCTGAAAAAGGGGCCCCTTAATTAAGAGCTGCCATGCTATGAACCAACACGCCTTATGCAGTTTCCTATATTTCCTATATTCTTGCAAATAATTTCCAACATTGGTTTATGTCGCAGGTTGAAGCTAAAATGTTCCAGTCGGCTCTTTCTAGAAGTGATCTAAGTTTGTTAAAGTCTGCAATACGGAATTTAAGAATTTTTTCACTACTAGCTTTTATATCGACTATTAGTTTGATATTTAATGTAACGATCACTTTAGCTGAATTCAGGTTCAACATTTACATTGTTTACAAATGCTCGTTCGTGGAAAATGTCTAATTAAGAATGTGTCGCCCTTTCTTTGGTTGTTGAACGTGTTGTTCTAGTGCACTCTAATTGGTTCGAGTTGCTACCAGTGTATGAATATATCGTGTCATCTCACCTCTTTACTGATAAGTTAAAGTCTCCAAAAAGTATGCAGTTGTAAGTGCAGATTAATATCCTTAATTTGTTCAAATAATTTCTCATCGTGACATTTTGTCCGGGTGTCTGTAAATAAGTCCTAAAATTAACCTTTGAGAACCGTTTCTAACTAGTAGCAAGACCTATAGATTCTTTCAAACTGTGAGACAAAGCAGATTTCAAGCTCGTATATTGAAGTGTTCTGTTTTCTGGCATAGATTTGGGGAGTCTTAAGCCACTCAACTTACTCAAAATAAGAGAATCCCTGGAACTATAGGACTGCTGTCTGTATCATGACTGAAAAGAAAACATCTCTCACAGGAGTTGACGAAAAGTTCAGTATAACATTTTTATCACCACATTTTTTCAGTGAGTTTTTCCATACTACATAGTATCTCTTTCTTTCCAGCCAGCTTCGGCTGGAGGAAAAGGTAGATAGGATGGAGGCTTCTTATGTAGTGTAATTTCTCTCACCCTAATAGACTAGATAGTTTACCAGCCTTGCAAGGTCCACTTGGTCTGTTGCTGTTTACAGGTCCTTCTACTCACTTATCTCCTGTTCTTCCTCTGTTTCTCTTCTTCTCTCACCCTCTCCCTTCCTCATACATTTCATCCTCTCGATTCTCCCTCGTTCCCTCACTTTCGAATATCCAATAACGTGTTCACACACAGACACTCAACTGCTTTCTTCTTTTACAATCTGGCCAATACTCGTGTCAAACTCCACCTACAACTCTCTCTCTCCCTCTCTCTCTCAATAGGGCTGGGGCAACCACTGGGGAAAAGTTAGGTCCGTTTAAGGCAAGTTAGGTTGGGTAAAGTTAGATTAGGTTGAGTCAGGTAAGGTCAGGTTAATAGTTCTTTCCTCACAATAATTTTGTCGAAAATGAAAAGGACATGCAAATATTTACATGAAAGACTATAAAAAGTAGAAAAAGTCCTGTGGAACTGTTCTTCAGAAATACTTCGCTTTCTAGGGGTTTCTATTTGAATTTCAGAAAGAGCAAGAGTTGTTGTTGTTGTTGTTGTAGTTCTGGCCGAGCAGCCCTGAGTCTGGTTGATTAAAGCCGCGCAGATGCGCAGGCCCCCAAATGGGAGCCAGGGTGATAGTGTGATCTGTTTCTTCAAAGGCAACAGAAGAGGGGACTGCTGGCTCACAGGCATGTACAGTCTCGGCCTAGAGTAAGTATCCACCCACTCCCAGTCATGTGGCACCATCGCTACCGTGGATACGAGGGGTGAAGCAGGACAAGAGTCGTTAACCTGAGTCGAATCAGTTACTTGAGCTAGCAAGAAGGTGGAGGGAAGACAGTGTTTCGCTGATTCAACTCAGGTTGATAAGTCTTGCCCTGCCTCATCCCTGGTTGCGATGGTGCCACATGTCGGGGTTAGCTGGGAGTGGGTGGATACTACCTCCAGGCCGAGACTGTACCCCCGAACCAACAAACCCACTGTTTTCCTTGCTGTGCCACCCAATCGGGTGATCTCGTCAGCTACCCAGAAGGAATGAGAAATAGTATGAGAGACAGACAGAACAGGCCACGGTATGGTAGAGGATGCCAAATTCCTCATTTCTGGATAGAACCAGCCCTCACCAGTGTGTTGCTGGGTTGTTGAGAAATGTGCTGGGTAGTTAACATCAACATATCTTCCCTCAGCCATCAACACATCTTCCCGTTCGGCCTACAAGGTTGCTATCCTTGCTCTTACAGCCGGGTGCCTACTTGCTGCTAGGTGAACAAGGACATAGGGGGCTGGGTAAATTGTCCAACAATTCCACTGACCCAGGAATCGAACCCAGGATCTTTCGCGTGCTGGGCGAGTGTGCTAACTCCCCAGAGCAAGAGTAACTCTCAGTTGTGCCATGCAGGAAGAAGTCTTCATGGAAGATGACATTTTTTATTACTAACATCCCACCCACTACACAGTACTATGCATTATCAGGCTTTGGAACTTTCCAAACTTTTTTTTTTTTTTCATATATAGCTATTTGCATTAAATTCAGGGAGAAAATAAATGCATTTATTTTTGTATGAAGATGATTTTGTACATTGTTGAAATAATTGAATACAGTGCCGCTCTTCACCAACTGTTCACAAGTAATTCAGGAATTATATGATATTATTTATACAGTACCGTATTTCACACACACACACTTTATTCAAATAGTATATTAGATTATAATCCATCTGGCTTCATCATTTCTTAATTGGTATAGAACAATAGTGCTATTAAAGGTCATGAAAAAATTTCCTTTCCCTCTTTCCTCCTACCTTATTAACAAATTAACGTAACAAATTAAACCTTATGTATACAAACGCAAGGAGCATTATTGGAAAAAGAGACGAACTGCTTGCATACGTAAATGCCGAAAATCCCGATATAATTAGTATAACAGAAACATGGTTAAATTTTAACGATAAACATTATTTGGCAGAAGTAGCAATCCCAGGTTATCAAATTTTTGCTAACTGTAGGACACATAAAAAAGGGGGTGGAGTCCTTTTATTCATTAGAGGTAACCTGGGTAAAATCGAAATAAATAAAGACAAACACGATGCATATGATTCTATATACGTCAAACTCAAAGTAAATGGAAAACATTTAATTATCGGTACAGTATATCGTCCCCCCAAAACTTCTACAGAACATGACAATTTGCTATACGAAGAGATAAAATCAGTAATAGAAAATAATAATGCCATTATATGCGGTGATTTTAACCTTCCAAGAATAAATTGGAAACTTCAGTCAGGCGACAACGAAGGAAAACATCTGTTGAAAATCGTTCGTAAACTCTATTTAAATCAATTGGTACAAGAACCAACTCTAGATAATAATATCCTCGACCTTGTTTTAACAACAGACCTTGATTTAATCAGTTCATGCGAAGTCGGTGAGCCCCTTGCAAACAGCGATCACAGAATAATAAGATGTAACATAAACTGTAACACTAAAATCTGCGAAAATAATCAGTTAGTACCGAACTATAAAAGAGCAAACTTTGACAATATTAGAAAAGAACTAAATGAAATAATCATGACAGAATTGCTAAATAATGAAGATGTCGATACGATGTGTAATATATTTACAGAAAAACTCCTGTCCATTGAAAAGAAACATGTACCGAGAATAAAAAAACGAACTAACAATTGCAAATCAGTTTGGATGACAAATGAAATTCAGCGAACTATTAATAATAAGAGAAAGGCATATAAAGTATATAAACGTACCGATTCACGCATAGACTATAACAAATATGTAGATACAAAACGTATGAGTGAAAAACAAATCAGACATGCCAAGCGTAACTATGAGAAAAGTATTGCCCTCGAGTCCAAGACAAATCCCAAGAAATTTTATCAGTACATCAGAAATAATAAAAACGTGAAAGCAAGCATAGGGCCAGTACTAAACAAAAACAATGCCTTAGTTAATGGGAATAAAGATATTGCAACCGTACTAAATGAACATTTTAACTCAGATTTTACAAAGGAAAATGAAATTAATTTGACAGAACTTCCAAACTTTTCACAGGTAGCAGATGGTAATAAACTAGAAATTAATGACTTTACAGACGAAGAACTCTTAAAATATCTAAAAACACAAGATCCTTTTAAAAGTGTAGGATGTGACGAAGTGTCCCCCAGACTATTACGTGAATGTCATAGAGAAGTTGTACAACCTTTAAAAATAATATTTAATAAGTCACTAAGCAAATGTAAAGTGCCAGCCCCTGGGAAAAAAGCCAATGTAACTCCTATATTTAAGAAAGGTAATAAAAGTCACGCCGGAAACTACCGCCCAATAAGCTTAACATCTGTTATAATAAAAATATTTGAACATTTGTTGAGAGATAAAATAGTATCACATCTAGATGAGCAGAACTTAATTCTGGACTCTCAACACGGTTTCCGTAAAAATAGAGTTTTTTAACTGTATAAGCTGTAATGCAGATGAAAAAGTGCCAACTGATATTATATATTTAGACTTTCAGAAAGCGTTTGACACAGTACCACACAAGCGACTACTACTAAAGTTAAAAGCACATGGCTTGGGGGAACAGTTGTGCACATGGATTGGAGATTGGCTATCAAACCGCTGGTGTATTATGCAAAACGCAGGACCATGCAGATTCCAGGACGAGAGAGAAAAAGCGATTATAGCGACACCTGTCGGTGCGCAAGTAAAACAGGAGTGTTCAATATTATTAAATATGCATTTTTAATACATTTCAGCTAATTAATTTAATTATTTAATTAATTTAATTATTATTGATTTGCAGGAAAAAAACGGCTCATCAAATTAATTACTATAAATGACTAATATAAATAAAAAAATAAACATTTTAAAGTTAAATAGCATTATGTTTTGTAATTAGAAATAAATTTTAATTAATTAATTTAATTATTTTTAATATTTTATTTATTAATTCTTTAAAAACGGCATTTTTACCAAATTAATTAATATAAACGACTAATATAAATAAAAAATAAACATTTTAAAGTTAAATAGCATTATATTTTGCAATTAAAAATATTAGTCATTTATAGTAATTAATTTGATAAAAGAGCCGTTTTTTTCCTGAAAATCAATAATAATTAAATTAATTAAATAATTAAATTAATTATCTGAAATGTATTAAAAATGCATATTTAATAATATTGAACACTCCTGTTTTACTTGCGCACTGACAGGTGTCTCTATAATCGCTTTTTCTCTCTCGTCCTGGAATCTGCATGGTCCTGCGTTTTGCATAATACACCGGCAACGAGTCGTAATTAATGGGGTAGCATTAGACTGGCTGGATGTTGTAAGTGGGGTGCCACAGGGATCAGTGTTAGGTCCAACACTATTTTTAATATATATAAACTACTTAGAATTTGGACTTATTTCGAAAATATCCAAATTTGCCGATGATACAAAAATTGGAGGTACTGCAAAAAGCGTCAAAGACTGTGAAGCCATTCAGAGCGACCTAAGTACACTGTCAGAATGAAGCGACAAATGGTTGTTGAAGTTTAATGTGGATAAATGTAAGGTGATGCATGTAGGTAATAACAACCTGAGACATAATTATAGATTACAAGGTAGAAATCTTGCAAAAGTAAAAGAGGAAAAGGATTGAGGTGTCATAATTAGTAGCGATCTAAAGACGAGTGTGCAGTGTTTGGCAGCAAGTAAAAAAGCAAATGTAGTTTTAGGCTTTATTGCTCGGAATTTTAAATATAAGTCACCAGAAGTAATAACACGCTTATATACATCTCTTGTTAGACCACACTTAGAATACTCAGTTCAACTATGGTCCCCTTGTTATATTAAAGATGCTAAAAGGTTGGAAATCGTACAGAGAAGAGCAACTAAAATGATCCCTGGCATTCGTAATTTGATATACGAGGAAAGATTAATAAAGCTCAACATGTTTTCTCAAGAAAAACGTAAAACACGTGGGAACCTCATCGAAACTTTTAAAATCCTTAAAAACTTTGATAAAATTAATTATGAAAATTTATTCCAGCTCTGTCCCCAGTCCGGTACGAGAAATAACTGTTATAAATTAAAAGGACAACGTTTTAACACAACAGCGAAAGAACTTTTTCAATAACAGAGTCGTAAACTATTGGAATAAACTCCCGGCATCTGTAGTAGCAGCGAATTCAGTAGAAACATTTAAAAATCGCCTCGATAAATATTTTCAAGAAAATGGGTTTTAATATGTTTTATTGTATTTTTTTTTCTCATATAGTAGTGAGTACTGTAGATGTTAGAATTAGACTTCAACCACTTTCCCTACATGCCTATAAAATTTCCTTGTGCGTTCTTTATAACAAACAAGGTGTTATTTTCTATCTGTTTTTCCAACCGGTATATCCGGTGAGAGTGGTGGGTGGGGAGGAGCCTTGTCCTTTGCTATCCTTTCCTTCAACACATAGTCTATATTAGCATAGTTTAACAGGTAACCTAGTAAAAGGTCAATATGGACCTCCTGTTGCCTGTACTTCCTTTGTATTCCTTTGTATACCTTTCTCCCTTTCAACTTTTTCTCTCCATCTGCTTCCTTCCTTCCTCTCCCTTGCTTGTTTCTCTCCAATTCCTTTCTTTCTTTCCCTCTTTTCTTTTTCTCCCCTCCATTCTCCCATTCCTTCTTTCTCTCTCTCCCCTCTCTTCCTTCTTTTCCGTACTAGCTTCCTTCAGTACTTCTTTCCTCTCCTTTATTTTCTCTCAGCTTCCCAATCCTCTTCCCCCCTACACTATGGCTTACTCATAAATTTCCCTCAGAATCCCTTCATTCTTCCCTTATACATCCCATAATCTTTACCCCCATAACACTGTTATTCTTATTTTTTTCCTTCGCTATGCATTCTTTTCCTTCCCTCAATTTTATTTCTTCCCTTATGTATCCCACAATCATCCACTATTTACTCCTTTCTCTTTACTGGAAGTTGGTAGCTTGGACCCAAACAGCCTCGTAAGGACCAACAGGTCAGCTGCTGTTCGATTTCCTGCGTAACCTTTTCACTTTATCAATAATTTACAATGATACGACAGATAAAAGGAGAGAATAAAAGGTGGTTCTGAGAAAAAACACCTGATGAGGAATTTGTGCAATGAGTATACTTAGTTTCATTATAACTGGATCTCTTACTTTCTGACATTGTCAAGAAATTCTCTACTATGATAATTTATTTACTTTTAAATTATCTTAATATATAGCATCCCTTAACTAATTCTAGCTGAAATTTTTTCTACGTATTGGTGTTTTAAGCCCTAATTTAAGTCCCTCGAAAAAAAAAAAACTTTTAATGGGCTATAAAAAAATCTCTTTACTGCTATTATGACATGTAAACTAGGAACTAAACCCCATACATACAAAGTATTTTCTGCTTAGAATTGCATACACATCATTTCCCTCTTTATATATACACACAAACAATATATAATTAGGTCATAGATTATCGCCATATTGAAATTCTCTTGGTTCCTCAAAACCATATTGAACAACAGCCTTTCTCTGTATACATTTTGTTTAGTAAGATATTGAGTTGGAATCATTATCCTTCAATTCACCAGCATAATCGTGCCCACGTAATCTAATTTTTTAACATTATTTAATACCCAGTTATGGCAGCACGGCGAGCTGATGGCCCTACCGTTAACGCTACACGGGTAGGTAGTCACGATGCACACTGTGTGGATATGGGTAAAGTGATTGCAGCAGATTACTAGAAAATGGATGAGTTGGGCAGGTAAATGTTGACTGAAGAAAATGTACTGAAATATTTTTAGCCTATTCGTTTGTCGGTTGTTATCGAAATATCATTACAGTAAAATTTTTTGCTCAGTGATCTGATGGTTGTCACGAAAATATACGTAATAAATTTTACCTCAAATAATAAGTGTAGAGAGACCGACGGCAACATGGAAACTCATGTTTGCTGTGATAGACTCCACAAAGGCTTCAACCACGAAGCTGAAATGTTAATTAGAACCTTTGATCATAGCTTGCCAAGGTCACTCGGGTCGGTCAGTCAGTCAGCTGTTCCCACATGTTTGTTTGTTCAGTAGTTGTTGACGTGCATTGCGTGGTGGCTTAATTAAGTACAGTACAGTACGGTGTTGGTTGTTGTAAAATCAGGAGCAACTGCACGATACTTCCAGATTATTCCAGGCAACAGGACACCTACATTTCTGTTAACTTGGTCCTGTTTCCTGGCATACGTACCTATACTGTATTACCTCCTTAATTGCGTTTATGTGGTAGGAATCGTTCGTGTGTAAATAGATTCCCCTCCCTGTCCGTTTGTCAATGTTTATTTTAATCTTTGGCCATAAATGAGTGTGTGTGTAGATTGAGAGGCACTGATATATCTGTATGTGACAGCAAAAGTTATGAGGTGCATGGTAGAAGGATGTATAGGGGCAGTCAGAGGGGAGAGGGGGTAATGGACCAGGGTCCAAGGAGTGCTGGAGAGCAACTGAACAGAGTTCGAAAATGTGAGTCTTCTAAACCTCTCTCAACGTTGAGAATGGTTTGGAAAATTCACTTGTTCGAACTCTGTCTAGTTGCTCTCCAACACTCCTTGGACCCTGGTCCACCACTATCAGCCATGGCTGTACACTCGCAGTCAGAAATTGTGTCCCGATCCCCTGGCAAGATGAATCGCAAACAGCAGCCTGGCTTTGAAGGTTCGAACACCGGTGCGTCTCCCTACAACACACAATTGTTGGAATTATCAAAGCTCTGCTAGTTACGATTCATCTTGCCAAGGGATCAGGACACAATTTCTGACCGCGAGTGTATATTTGGCGCGCGTTTATAGCGGCTCGAACCGAAATAATCCGTTCGAGCGGTACATTTGGCGCGCGATTTTAGCAGCTCAAACGGAAAATTTCCGTTCGAGCACTGCTTTATGGTTTTCACCGATAAATACAATATTTGACATTTTATATATATGGGTTTTGGATGTAGGTGTAACCGTTTTGGAGTTATAAGAGGACAAACAGAGACGGTTTGCCATTTATAGTATAGATTTTAATATAAGTTATACTAAATGTCTAAGTTATGCATTATTATAAAAAGAATGGGCATATTACATGTATAGAATAATTTGATATCAATTCACTTCAATTCAAAGCGTAATGTCCACAAACGAATTAATGGGCCAAACAGCAAAATTAGGTTTGGATAATGTTTTAGAAAGTGATGCTTTGGCCTCAGTTTGTCATTTGGAAAAATTCTTTGTCTGTCTTCTAAATATTCATCAATAAGTATTGCTAGATATGCAAGGTCAGAGTTGTCAATCTTTGGGGCACAGATAATTTCAGTAATATTATGTAATAACGGGAACAACTGCCAAACAGGATCATTAGTATCATACTATTTTGCCATATAATATAACAGGCAACAGCCTGATTAAACACCAGTTTTATGTACCCTGACCACCTAATTTAGTACCTGAAGTACTGTATTTACTTGACATGGCATTGAAGCAGCATCTGTACCACAATGAGGAAACATAATTATACACTGATTAAGTTCTGCATAAGTTAGCCATCTCTTTTCATTTACTAAATTTTTCAATATCAGAGCAACTTCATAATCACCAACACCCTCAAAAATGTCATGGCCTAGGCATGGTGGAAGACCTGCTTTGCAGACATGATAATATTTCAGTGCATTGAATGGAGAATTAAATTTAATACCTTTCACATTATTTAAAATTTTGACAGTGTTCTCGTCTTTAAGTTGTTGTATTGCTAATCTATAGTCTTCCACTGTTCTCATTGCAGCAACATGCACAGGGTCAGTATGAAATTCTATTAGGGTTATATTGCAACATCTACAAATATTTTCAACAGTCCTGAAATTTTCTGTAAAACCATCAATGCCATAAGACCCCAAGTTATCCCCAGTAATGTAATATAGTGTCCCCTTCAAATTACCATTATTAATTTGAATACCATTGTTCTCAAGTTCCTTCAAGTCTTCAATTAATTTTACAGTCTGGGAAGAAGGTACACGATTAGTACACCTTTCATAATGCCTCTTCGAGACTCTGAGACATTCAATATAACATTCGAACAGCTGTGGAATCTTTTACATGTTTGAATAACAATAAATTACATCACCAGAATACAGATTAAAGGCTGAGCAAAACAAAGTGGAATCGCACGCCACATCACTCTGGTCTGAAAACACTGTATCACTAGACACCTGCCTCCTACCACTTGCTACATGCCACCTGCTAGGTGCCACTTTTGTGTTATAGCTCCCTAATACGGATGGTTGCATATTACACAGATGAGGTATGAGGTTTCTCTATTATGAGTCAGGGGAGCAAAGTTCCAAGTGACAGAGATGATGATGTATTGAAAATGAGTTGCATGCACCCTCTCTAACCGAGTTTTACCTCTCTACCCACTAAATCATTTTACCTCATGTAAATACCTTTTTCATTTACTCTGTGACCATATCTCGTACTGTCCTCTTTTCCGTTATTATTATTATTATTATTATTATTATTATTATTATTATTATTATTATTTCTGCCCCCCTCACAATGGCTGTCTTGTATCTTTCCTTTAGAAATCCTTTCTTTCCCTTCCCCTACAACATTTTTATCTTATACACTTATACACCCGACAACTGCAAGCAAGTCCTGTTTATTTCTCAATATGTTTCGTCTATGTTTCCTTAAAGCCTTTCCTACCTACCCTGCCCCCCTTCCCTTCCCCCGACTCCTCTTCACACATCCAGTCTCACGTATGTACTTGCCTTCCTCCACTACCATCATACGACACATATACACTCTCACATATACACCAGGCACACAAATAAACCAACGCAGAATATACACATACTGTTCTCGCCTCCGTCTCTCACGCTTTTCTCCTTTCCCTTTCCTTTTTCAACCAGTTTTTCACTCTTCCCTTCTCTCTGCACATCCTGTCATATATTCCTGTCCTCTTCCTCGCCTCCTTCCTGCCTTCCTTCCAGCCACTTACTTCCTGTTTCCTGGCATACTTTGGAGGAATCAAGACATTGCAATATACCATGTTGATATATGTGTGTAGGAACTTCTTCGCAGTACACTTGACTGTTTTCGGCATCCTGTGTTTAAAAGGGAAAAACACTTTTGGTACATTAGAGCACCTGGATTCCTCCAAAGCATGCTAGGTAACAGGCGCAGAGTGACAGAAATAAGTGTTCTGGTGCTTGGAATTGTTTAGAGGAGTCAGTAAATCAGAGGCGGTAAATGTCTAGGTTGAGTAATCGTTTCATGAGAACGGGTAATGGTAATTATATGTATTTCACCAATTAAGAATAATTACCGTACGCCAGTTACACGAAATATAAACACAACGACAAGCAATGGTCCCAGATACAGTGCACAACATTTTCACACTTGGTGGATGAACATTTACCCTTTGAATTTATGATATTGCAGTACGAATTGACCGACGAAGAGCCTTTTTTCGAAGTAGTAGTTTATTAATACGACCCTGAGTGACCATAACGATATCTTAGGAGGCTTGGGGATATTCTCAATTACATATGGGTAAAATTATACCTATGGTGCACTTGTAATAGACTCACTATTAATACAGATAGAACAAACTTTTTGTTATTCACACCAAAAACAATACATCACTTGCCCCTACTTCAGATTAACAATCAAAATATATCCGTAACAGATCATACCAAATTCCTTGGCATAATTTATGATGAAGCGATGACCTTTAAATTTCATATTGACTCTCTCACCTTAAAAAATTTAAACTCATTGGCCTAATGTATCAAACAAAAAATCTGATGCCATAGTATGTTTTTATATGTATTTATTATCCTCATATCTATCTGCTTCTTACTTATTGTAATCCAATTTGGTGTTCCACATACTCAAATTACTTGGTACCACTTCGGGTACAACTTAAGAAAATTTTTAGAATTATCACAAATAGTAGTTACCTTGAACACACACTACCAATATTTAAACAAACACAAATCTTGATGTTGGATGACATACTTAAATTAGAAGTATCTACTTTAATGTATAAAAATAAAAGAGCTGTATGAATTTCTCTCCCAAAACATAACTATGTTACTAGACAATGTAATAAACTTCGTCCTCGTTCTCACCGTCTCACAAAATACAGAAACTCAACCTATTATTTTGGACCTGTATTATGGAATAATATCTCTCAATTTATTCAAAATTTATCGACAGTAAAAACGTTAAAAGTGACTCCTAGACTTATTACAGAAATATATAAAGTTGTACTGATGCTCAAGGTATGTCTTTTCTTTTCTTTAGTCTTTTTTTTTTATGGCAGTTTGATTGCGATTTTATGGTGTCTATATTTTTAGGTGCTTATTCTATTCATTATACATGTACATGATAATCCTGTATTTTAAGGTATAAGCATTATTTGTTAAAAATGTATAATACACAACCCTTTATAGTTAATTTACTATTGTAACTTTCTTGTAATTTTAAGATATATTTTTAAGGTGTTTATTCTTTTATTATTTGTATTTTACTATCATGAAATTCTTGTAATATTAAGGAAAATTTTTAATATTTTATTATCTTTTACAATTTTATTGTCATAAACCTTTTGTAATTTTAAGGATTGCATAAAAACATTTTACTTCAGAAAGACTGGTCATGCTCTACTAATGTAACAAGCAACATCCAAATTGTAGAGAAATTGGCTATGAAGAAAGTGTTCAAAGTAGTAGTAGTAGTAGCAGTAGTAGTAGTAATAGTAGTAGTAGTAGTAGTAGTAGTAGTAGTAGTGCAAATCTTCTCTACTTTCTTTTCCTATAAATTTTTCCTTTTATATATAGTTTCCTTCTCTCCTTTCTTCCTTTAATGAATTTCTTTTCTCCAATATCTCCTGCTTCATATCTATCCACCTTCCCTCCCTCTCCTTTACCCTCATCCTTCCCCCTCCCTCTCTCCCCCAGTTACCTACCTCCACCCCCCCCCCCTGTCCCTTCTCTCAGTTCATCTCCAACTTCCTCGGCTCTTCCCCTCGTAACTCTTCCCTCCTTCCTCTCTCTCTTCCTTCACTTCCCATCCTCAGTTTTATCATCCATTGTCTCTCTCGCATTTCTCCTTAATTTAAACTCCTTTCTGTTTCTCTTCCTCTTCCTTTTTCATTGTTTCCTCCTCCTGTCGTTAACCTCCACTTTACTGATTGTCATTAACTTATATCTTGGTTTTATATTTTCTTTCACTTTATACACATTTATATCGAGGTCTGTATTTAGTCGATCTCTTGCCTCTATCCACTTATCTATCCATATCATGTAATCAGTCTCTCTAGCTTTATGTATCTATGACCCACAGCTTTTATCCATACCTCATCTTAGTGTATATCGTTGTAACATTAGGGAATTCATATCGGCCAATTTGCTATGGAAGGACTGTACCCTCCTGTGACCTCAGGGCAGCTACATGGCCTAGATAGAGCGAGTTGGAGGATAAGTTGAGTAAATGAAGGAAGAGAGGTAGAGAGGGAGGAAGGGAACAAAAGAGATAGAGGAGGATGGAGGGAGCATGGCAGTTAGAGAGGGGAGGGGGGGAGCAGTGTAGAGAAAGAGGGGGAAGAGAGTGAGTAGTAGAGAGAAAAAGGGGGAATGGAGGGAGCAGTGGAGAAAAAGAGGGACGAGGGATGAAGCAGGAGAATTAGAGGAGGGAAAGAGGAAGCCGGGGAGAGACGGAGGGAGACAAGTCAGTGTTACCAGATGATTTCTGGTTGAGGCATATCTGAGGTGGGTACGAATACTTGTGGCCAATTGTACAACGGGAGTAAACCAGTAGGGTATGAGTGAGGCACAATTGTACTATGGTGTACAAATGTTCGTTCCCTTAGCCAGATAAAATGTGACAGAAAGTTCTTTTGCGCAAACGAAAAAACACATACAGGTCGCCATTTCCTCTTGTGTTGTTTAGTTTTTGGAAACATGGATGCTGCAGTTATATTATGGCTGGCTGAGGGAATGAACTTTTGCACACCATAGTACACACAAAGAGAGAGTCGATAGGTAATAGAGGGAACCGATATACTAGAGTCACAAGTCTGTATAATAGAAATGACCGTGACTGTATAATTATAATATTCTCAATAGTTAATCATAAATAAATCAGTTGCATTATTATATACAGTCAGTCAGTCAGTCAATCAATCAGTTAAGTCAAGAAAAACAATGGGGAAGGTAACTGCTTGTCAAACACCGGACACATGACATCCGTGACAAGTAAGGAGGCTATGGCTGTTGTAAATATTCAAGAATGTGGCAAATTTTATTTAGATAACCCCGAGCAACGCTGAGTATTTTCAAAGTTAAAAAAGACAAAAGGAAGGATGTGTGTAAATTTGAAGAACTGTAAATCATGAATGGAACAAGGAAGGGGAAAAAAGAGGAGACTTATTATTTGTAGATGACGAATTTCTGTAGCGGGAAGGAGGACATGTAAAACAAATAGGATCCAAGTGGGAAGAGAGGGAAATATGAAAAGGAGAGTGATAATAACAGAAAGATAGAAAAAAAACCACAAACAGAATGCAAGAATAAGACGAAGAGAAAAGGTCTCGGATTGAAAAAGAATTCCCTGAAAAAAAAGAAAAAGGATCGTGAAGAGAAAATAAGATCCTTGACAGATTTAGTTTGTAGAAATGGTTGAGAGATAAAATGGGTGAGGGAGGAGACGGAGACGGAGACGGAGACGGAGACGGAGACGGAGACGGAGACGGAGAGAACATGATCGTTATTTTGTTAGGAAGTAGAAGAGAGTAAGGATAATTTATAACATGTAAGTGAAAAGAAGCCGAGGAAGAAAGTAAAGTATATGAATGCTCCGTAAAAAGAGAGAGAAAGATAATAATGAAGAAAGTAAAGAGTAGGATGAGTAAAAGTGTTGAGGAGGCAACATGGAGAGAAGGAAGGAGAATAATACAACATGCAATATGGAAAAGAACGCGCAAGAGTCATATGAAACAGAAGAGAAAGCTGACTAAATGGGAATAAAGTACCAGAGTAATAATAATAATAATAATAATAAAAATAATTATAATAAAATAGAAAGGATACCAAGCTTCTATACGTTTAAGATGGGAGATGGCCGAGTGGTTAGTGTTCTGGACTCAAAACTTAAAGATCGGGAAATCGATCCTCTCGGGTGAGGGCATGAGAATATTTACTCTTCCGATTTGAATTTCAAGCACTAACTGTAAGGCCACCGAACGTCGTAAAACACCCTCGCTGGTACCATAACAGCTGCAGTATTTGGGAATTACCCTCACTTCCTTCCCTCTGTGGCTAGGTGCCAGTTCGGAAGTCGTGACGTGTGTGTGTAAGTAGCAGTTGACCTGGGCCACGGTAACGGGCTTCATGAAGCCTATGACCATTGTCGGAACATAAAAAAAAAAATAACGTTGACTGCAGTTAAGTGGTTTTACCGGGAGAGACTCTTGAAATATTTAGCTGCTGGGATCCAAGAGGTTAATGAGCCTTAATAGCAAAGAAAAGAAAAAGGGAAATTAGATAGACGGTGAGGAAGAAGAGTTGGAGGAGAATAGACGCCTGTGCTGGCCTGAATATAGGAGGGAGTAAATATAGAGATTACCAAGAGAGGAAAGAGACGATAACGGAAAGACGAAAGCGAAAGGAAAGGAAAGGAATAATGGAGGGTAAGAGACTTTACCAACCTTCCTCTCTCTCTCTCTCTCTCTCTTCCATTGACTCACAGCAGAATGTTTATTTATTTATTTAGGAGTCATATATATTTACATATATATATATAGAGAGAAAGAGAGATCACCTGCCAGATTACATCATTATCTTAAGATCACTGAAATATAATTGTATTATTATTCGATCTTGCTGTCCCGCCTCTCTATCACCATCTAACTCGTCCTACAATGTCTTCCAGGTCCAGGGCCGTCTTCTTCTTTCCCATTCAATTTTTGGTTATTGTGACGTATCTACTGTACAATCCTTTATTTGTTATATTTATGTAATGTTGACTGAAACACATATCATTGCAATTCTATTCAGTATAGTATATCCTATTATAAGATGAATAAATTTAGCCCTTTCTTTTTAACACAGGCTCAGTAAATCACAAAAGCCTGGGAAAACATTTGATGATCTTCAGTGAGGGATTGGGTGTAAACTGAAGTGGTGGATGAAAGTATTTATTCATTCTATATCAATTATCTCTAAGAACACAACAAAGTTGATATTCTGGCACTTTTGCGACCTTTACATATTATTCAAAATTTAGGAAACACTTACATTAATTTTTCGTCCAGAAAAGTTAAAGGGTAATATTATGATTTCCATCTGCAAAATAATATGATTTGAGCGAAAAAGAGTCTTTTGCTCGAAGACGTAGTTTTATTCATGATGCCGTGGGTCCAGACTTGTGGTTAGTGGTTTAGTCATGACATTACCACACCAGTGGTTTCCTACGAATTTTAGTGTAAAAATATCTGATTTTATTGGTAAAAAAAAAAAATATATATATAGGAACTTAGTGAAAAGCAAATTATTATAATTATCATTGATTGTACAGTGGGCGACAAAAGTCCTATCGTCACAACTGGCAAGTAAAGTATGGAAATATAAGCTTCACAGGCTCGTCAGCTGAATATACTGTGAGGTTTATTCATTTGGATATGGTAATATTGTTTGATGAATGTGTTTGTTCGATGATTGAGTGAGGCGACAAGACAGTTGCCGCCGACTGTACTGTACAGAATTGCCTGCATAATTTTTTTCCGTTCCAGACTAAGGACTGTAATAATTCCAGGTTCAAAGACAAATTACACCTGTCGTGTTCGTCGCTGGTAAGACACAAAACATAGAGTACGCCGCCTGTAAACGAAATGGTGGCACGTCATTCGGGTTTGATTGTCAATTTTCTTGTACACAAGAGAAAACTTTCGCCACACCCTCTTTTTCATTTCCGCTATTCTGTCCACGGGATTTTTCTTCGTGTAGTCTGGTGTGCTATGGAAATTATTTGGTAGACATTATAAGTGAAATTTCTGACTAAAATTTTATTATGTGAAGGGAATTATAGGCCTTCACAAGATCCCAAACTTTTACTGCCCTCCAAAAATATCCCTTTTGATATAGACCAGAATTGTAAGAAATCGTAATGTATGTAATTTTCTTTCCATGAGTGGCTGCACTAGGTCACATGAAAGTAAATCAATGAGAGCGAAACAACCACCAACTAAAATAGTTCCATATTACTTTTAAGTGTGTCGTGGGAGACTGTGATAAAACGATATGGGAATTTATTACTTTCGGACAATGACAGGTTATTTCAATAAATCCATGGTTTTCTTACTGTTTTTTTACAGTGATTAATGTGATTTTAACACTCACTTGTTGTGGAATTGCTTCGAGAAAATTGTTGATTTCAGCATGGAATAACGCAATAAAATATACCCCAGCAGCAACACCCGAATCCCATGAGACGAACACCACTCATTCACCAGCCACATAATCGGAATCATGCAAAGGCAGTGAGTGACCAGGAAAGTTGTCCCTCCTGGTGACTTTATAAACGATGCTGTTGTGAGGGGCCCCTGCCTCATCACCCTCATGAAACATGCAAAATTTTCAGGCATAGGGTGCATGGTTTTAAAGGGGAAAGTGTGAAAGGGCCATTTCTGCACATCAATGGATTTTAAGCATATATGGCAACATCCCATATTACTCAGGAGTGTAGGGGCCTGACGCTGGGCTTCCGTGGCCTGGACATTAAATTAAGGGACAAAAACTCATCCCTGTCCGAGTGGTGGAATTAAATGGGAAACCCTTCTGCGAACACTCGTGATACATAATTTCTGACCAAGAGGTTTACGAATTCCACGTGCTCTTCTATCCATACCTGAATTTAATATTAAGAAATATATATTAGTAATTACTTATTTGGTCAAAATAAACGGCAAATTTTATTCATATTCTGATCTATACTTTAAAATATGTTTTAAGAGTATAGCCTGCGACTGACCACGACTAGCTCTAATATTCCCTGGTCAGAAATTATGTATCACGAGTGTACAGTCGGCAAAAAAAGTTTCGTTACCATCCTTTTAACATGAGTGTCTTATATACCTCCGTCACCCACCTTGCCCGCCAGTGTCTATTGGGCAGGCAAGAAGGAATGACGTCCTTTCACCCAGTGCTATTTTTTCTGGATATTTCATGGTTATTCTTATTCTAAAATACTAAAACGTATTTCCTTATGTTTAACAAAGAATAGTTAAATAATAAGAGTTCTTGAACACTAAAAATTTAATTTAAAATCAGTTAAACTTTTGATATAATAAAGAAACTGAATGCGTTGTACTAAGTTGTCACTGCCGCGGCCCGTATATTATCGGCGGAGTACCAACCCTGCCGCACTTACCGATGTTATAATTAACGTAGGGGTGGTAACGAAACTTTTTTTGCCGACTGTACATCTCAGTGCCATGAAGCCAGGAGAGAGATGCCATGTATGGAGGCGCTCTAACACATTAGATGCCTGTGATTATTAGTAAGAGTTAATGGCTATACAAGATAGGACGCATATCTACCTAATAAGGAATTTGCATACCTAGTTCAGCAGATATATGTAAATTATTGTAGAACACAACAACAAAACTATTGCCCGTAACTCCAATAATGACAAAAACCTAAATTTTAACCCCCTCTCTCGTTTGTATATGTATCTGTCCGCTATTGTTTGTGTGCATGTCTTATCCTCATTTATATTTCTCCCCTAATAGGATCGCAGGAGCAGGCTCCTTCCTTTCCACCAGAACTACTTGAGTCATATTGCCTCCTGAAGTATCTGCCCCAAGTACTTGCTCACTGACCTTTTAACCTTGTAATTTACATTTCAGAGGTCAGACGTCTCTCACCCACACTTGCAGGCTACTTTCTTGACTCTGACAAGGTTCTTTTACGCTCTTCCTAATTACTGTATTGATTTGCAGTCACCGTTTCTTGCTTACATTTTATTTTGTATTATATCTTGTAATAAATGTGACGGCTTGGCGGGGTTTGCTCGAACACATGAACACCGCTAGTAAACCACTAAATTATCAGATCAGGGAAGAGAGAGAGAGAGAGAGAGAGAGAGGAATGGCTGAAAATAATCGAATGACTACAGGCACTGCATTTCCCAAACAATCAATATACTAAAGGCTAACACATGGAAGGTAGAATTATTATAACAATCTACGCACTATTTCATCTGCATATATTTGTTTGTTAGAGTGTGATCCATCATCTGGCAACACATAAAAGCGGGGACTATTCTATGATATGATATTTTATAATGCTTCAAATCTAATGTCGGTTGACTTTAATTAATCCATCAACTGTAATAACTGCATTGGATAGGGAAAAATACGTTTGCCTTAGTATCTTTAATATAGGCACAAATACCGAAAAATTTACTGATCGTAGTAAAATGACTAACTGAAAACTCCATTCATTCATTCATTCTCTTACGACCACACACTAATGCGGCAACCCGTCTCTCTGGCCAGGTGTACCAACTGTCTGGCCTCTGCTCCTCAACACCGCTGTCCTAGGTTCATCTGTGGGCAACTGCACCTACTCAATTAAAGTACCGTATATGAATGTCCTACATGATTTTCCAGGTCTGGGGCGGTTTTCTTTTATCCTCACATGTAGCTGCAATATTTCGGGACACACATCTCGTGAATCCTATCCACCTGGGAAATAGAGGAGAATAAAGGAGCCGGGTGGTGGAGGGATAATCGTTGGCGGAGAGATTTAGAGGCGGGGACAGAATGAGGGAAGAAAAGAAGAGAAAAAGTTGTAGTAAGGAACGGGACTGATGAAAGAATGTAGAACAAAAAAAAACTAAAGGAAAAGTTGAAGGAGGGATTTTAATGTATAGAAAGAATGAGGGCAAAAGAACGAAAGGATAAGTGTATATAAAAAGGTATAGAAGTGGTGAAAAAGTATGAGAGGGATTAGATGAAATAAAATGATGGAAGACGTGAATAAATGAATACAGGAAGGAAAGAAAGTATAATGGGATAGAAAAGGAAGGAAAGAGGAAACAGTAGTATGGAAAGAAGAAATATAATGGAAAATTACGAGTACAAGAAGAGTCGAGAAAACTGTACAAAGAAGCAAAGGGGAAAGGGACAGACGACATAAGGGTGATTGTGGCCAGTGCGTAGGGTCCAGAAGTGCAACTATAAAGAGTATACTGTATGATCAACGAAATAGACAGGGTAATTATTTGAGGTGTGTGTGTGTGTTGTACTTCCTTGTTAGTCTAAAATTAGCTTTGCTTCATGTGCTTATATAAGATTAGTTTAGTTCAATTTTCTTCCCTCTTTTCTCTGTTCTGGTAATATGCATTTGGTTATTATGTTTGTTTTCTTCTTTTCTTTACATATGATTTCTGAAGTCATATGCGCGTACCCTGAGTCCAAACCTGTTGTTGTTGTTGTTGTTGTGAAATTAAACAGAGCACAAATGGAGCACGTTAATTAAGGGAGTAGTATAATAGTGCTAGTAAATCTGGGGCAACTGATTCCTCTAAACTATTTCATGCAACAAGCCACCATTGTTGCTGCTAATCTTGGTTTTTGGCAAACTATGGAGTAATCAAGGCGCTCTAATGAACCGAAAGCATAATATCCCCTTAATGGAATGCAAGAAGACAAATTACTTCTGACATTTCAAATGAAAGACCGCTCATTGGAAGTTCCTGGAAAAATAAACGATGGTCGTTAAATGCTAGAGAATACCGAGATATCTATTTTGTACTGTTTCTGACACATGAAACATAATTTTATATACTTCAAACGGGCCCCGTGTTAAGCATAGAACAGGACGCGCCTCTACACAACTTCTTATTCTACCCTATGCTCAATGGGGCACCTCCGTTTTTAAGTGCGTCTGAATTATATGTCTGCAACTGAACATTTTTTTTATCACTTTTACTTATTCAAAACTTAGAATTAATTAAATTCTAAAATATGTAATGGAGTGAAGTCTGTAATATCTTTATTTCTTTTATTTCCAGGTTGGATGGAAGGACGAGGCACATGTAAACAGGGAACGTGGATTCCAGCACAGTGTATTAGTGATGTGTATAACCTGGTGATATGAAAATGCAGATTTTCCTACTGGTAAATAAGAGGAACAAATGATAACCTTTGAATACAGAAATGAAATCCAGTTTTGTACCGTATATAACTGTTTAATAAGAGGAACCGACAAACTTTGTACACAGTAATTAAATCAGCCAACCTAATGGATCTCTACTGAAAACAAAGAGTCATTAATAATTAAATGAACTAGTCAAACGTAAAGGAAATATGTTAAATAAATAAGTAAACATGTTAAATAAATAAAACCAGTGCAGTCTATTTATCAGTTGACAAAATATAACTGTGATCATTGAATCTGACAGCCACCTAGAGAAACAAAAAGGTATAATATATATACATTGTTTTGTCAGTCGTAGACTAACACTGTTAATATTGCTGTTGGTTGACGGTGTCCTTGCACAATAGAGGAGACTCTGCGGATGGTGACAGACAGAGTGCTTATTACAGCAACACAACAAAGGATTATATTGACCAGAACCATGTCTCCAACACAATAAGATTGAGAGGTACCCTCATTCTCCTTGTAAAGAAAACATGTGAGAATATATTGTTCATTTATGTTCAGGTATTTATTTTACACATTCATTTTCCTGTATGTGTAATGATGTACAGTTAGTGCGATCCTGGAAAGAAATGAAAAGAAATCCAGCAATTACTTACGGTTTGTGGAGAATGGTACTGCATTTACAACAAGACATCCAATACAGCTTTACCAACCTTTTGAAATATTGTCAAGCGAGTAATTCCATCTACAATAGGAACTGGTTGATCAACGTTAACATTCCTTAATTGCAAATCGGGTTTGTTAAAGACATCATTTGTTTGGGCTTCACAGACCACCTTAGTGTAACTAATAGAGGTTTCTGTTATGTGTCATCGCATGGAGGATCAGTCGCCCTCCGGTTCCTCGACATTAAACGATCTCCTTGAAATTAATTCACCTTCATTACTGGTAAGATAACAAGAGTTAAAGTACCTGCCAAATACTTCACTAGTTACCATCTTGCAGCCAGCAATCTTCCAGCTCCAGTTCATGTTTTATAAGAACCAATTACCGTTGTAATATTTATTGTTTTTCTCACTGGTAGAAACGTGGTTTCCAAAACAGAAAATAAAACCATTACAGTAATTGCAATGATAAATATATAAGTGTGTTTATTGCTACATTTATGGTTAAAGTAGCCACACAATAGGCTTGTGGCGATGCTGACGTGTTTCTTTATGTCCTTCTAGGATAAGATAATTATTCGTCTTTACATTCAAAACAGAATCACCAGAATGTGTGGAGAAGGGGAGGAGGAAAAGGATTAAAGATTGTGCCGTGATTAGTTGTTCCTTTTTCTGGATTATGAAAACTTAGAAAGTATATGAATAATAATGTCAAAAATATAACCAGAAAAGTTGTAAGTAATAGTACGTAAAGTTTACAAAAGTAATGTATGAATAACTCATGAAAATACAAAGACAAGAACCTTTACTACTGTGTATAATAAGCATTACTTGGAAGGTTAACTGTGTTCCGACCAAGATAGAGGGACATCACTTAGTGTACCGAAGCTACTGAAGAGGACTGAAAACAAAGCATTCTATTATATTCAACTGAAAAAGAGACGTGCTGTAGAGAAGACAAGGGACAGGGAAACACACAGCCATGGCCATCAACGTCGTCATACCACTGCTAATTCCGCTTGAGGAGGACTTGTATAACGGTAAGTATTAAATACATTATTGTTATTTCTACCTTAATTAATGCTCTCTCTCTCTCTCTCTCTCTCTCTCTCTCTTTTTTTTATACTTGAACAATTACTTTTTATTCTTTGTAAGTGTGTTCCTTTCCGGGAATTTTTAGGCTAAAGGCTGCATGGCTAGTACCGCCTATCTTAAAACCCACCCGTTTACAAACTCATCACCATACTGTACTGTTCAATGGCTATGATACAAGAATACCGCCACCCCACTCAATCTTCCGTGTCACTGTCACGGACACTGCTAAGCCACCTATGCACCAGCACCTTAAACCTCTGCAACCCGACCGTATTATTGGTAAGATTGTTTGGGCAGCTGTCTGAGGCAAGTAGGCAGTTCCATAATCTCGTGTACACTTGTGTGAATTGTCTTTGGTGGTGAGTGGAGTGGGAACGAGGCAAAGCCAGGGCACCAGGCTCTGCAGCCACAGTCCTGGTAAGCACCTCTGTATGGCGTTCAGCCTGCCGGAGCTGATTTAAGTGAGGTGTCCTTCTTACTTGTGCCTTAAAGAAGGTGGTGAGGCCTGCAACGTCCCGGCGATGCTGTAGACACTGCAGAGCACCCGGCTGCCTCTACTGGCCATCCCATATGATCCTCTCTGCCCTCCGCTGAACTTTATCCAGCACTACAATGTGAGAGGGTGCCGCCCCTCCCCATGCCAGACAAGAATATTCTAGGGAAGAGCGGATCTGGGCCTTATAGAGGAGCTCACGCCCTCTATTATCAAGGAGCCATGAGATCCTCCGGAGGGAGGCCAGTTGTCCTGCTGCAGTTCTGGCAAGCTGCATGATGTGGGGCTTAAAGGTCAGCTTATCATCGTAGGTGACTCCCAAGATCTTCAGTTCCCTCGATGGTGTCAAAAATGCCCCATCAAAAAACAGGCGTATATCATGCCTAGTTCTAGACACCACAAGCAGCTGTGTCTTGTGAGGTGCAAAACTGACCTGCCACCTTTGTCCCCAGATTTCTAAGCGGTGGAGTATGGTGTTGAGGCGGGATATTGTAGATGTCTCATCACCTGGGGCAAAGGACACTGACACCGTGACATCATCCGCATATGCCTTGGCACTAGGGACAAGGTTTAACAGGTCATTGATGTAAATGTTCCAGAGCAGCGGCCCCAACACACTGCCCTGTGGCACACCTGCTTCTATGTTGCAAGGGGGCGATTGCTGCCCATTGTGCACTACTCTCAGGTGCCGCTCAAGCAGGTAATGCCGCAACAGCTCCAGCGCACCTCCACTCACACCGGCTGCATGCAGCCTCTCCACCAGTGCGGGATGCCACACTCGGTCGAAGGCACCCGCGATGTCTAAAGCAAGAACAGCTGTAGGTCTTCCTCGATCCAGGGCGTCGCTCCATTCGTTGACTAACAGTAGGTTGAGGTCTGCCGCTGAGCGTCCCTTCCTGAACCCAAACTGTCTTTCGCTGAGGAGGTACTGCTTCACCAAATGAGTGGTGAGGCGCTGGGTGATGATGCCCTCCAACACTTTGCTAACCACAGACAATAGTGAAACAGGCCGATAATTTGTTACTTCTGACCTGCTACCTTTTTTGTGTACTGGGACGACGTGACTGGTCTTCCAAAGCCTTGGCCACCGGTTGTGATGCAGGATAGCCCGAAACAACTTGGTTAGAGGACTTGTCAGTTCCGTTGAGCACCTGCGAAGCACTCTGGGGCTTACCCCGTCAGGGCCCACTGCCTTACCCTCCTCCAGCGCAGAAAGGGAGGCTCGAACCTCCGCCTCAGACAAGAGAATGAAGTCAGCCTCCCCCCAGCCACCACAGGGAGGGACGGGGGTGCCCTGGTTGGGTCTGGCACAGTCATTTTCCGGGCAAAGTGTTGGGCCAGAAGGTCCACCTTGTCTTTTGTCAAGTGGACTGTAGTTCCATCTGTCTGTATAAGAGGAGGGATGGAAGACTCATGTGCCTCTCCTTGGGCGTCCTTTACAAGGCCCCACCATTGCTTAGAGCCGACATTGCCCCCTCTTAACTTTCTTCTCAAACACTCCTCCCATTGCTCCCTTGCCCAAGCCTGGGTAGTTACCAAGCGAGCAGTTGCTGCACGTAGGAGTGTCCTGTTGTGTCGTGTGGGGTGGCGCTTGTAGCGACGCCAAGCCCTATATTTATCATTTGAGGCAGTGCAACATTGGGGACCAAACCAAGGCTGATCTGTGGCCTTGGTCCTATGCTGCTTATGGGGCACCCATCGGTTCTGTACACTCAGTAGCGTTTCAGTAAACTGCTCCACCTGCTGGTCCACATCACCTTGCAGCACACTTTCCCAGTCTGTTTGCTCCAAACTGTTCTGTAGTTTGCACCAGTCTGCACTCTCCCACTGCCAGAGAGTTCATGTGATGCTCTCGTCACGAGGCCTCTTGAAGGTTATCTTTGTAAGGATGGCCTCATGATCTGAACTACCCACTGGACCCATAGAGGAGCACTGGATCTCATGACTGGGCAAATCTGTTACCACAGGATCGATGGATGAACCAGATCTGTGGGTTGGGAAGGTGACGTAGTTCTGTAGGTTGAACACAGCCAGTAGGGAGTCAAAAGAGTGTTGTATCCCCCGCTGATTCAGGTCTCCGAGAATTATTACAAAATTACAATGATGGTCAGTCATGAGGCGATCAAGATTGGTCAGGAGGTAGTCGATGAGAGCTGTTCCCGGAGAAGGGTGTCTGTAACAACCCACACACAATATGCCAATGTCCTTGTCACCATATACTTTCCATATAATTACTTCCAGATCTGCAGGGATAGGTGTGTCTAGCACCACAACCCTGAGAGAATTCTTGAAGCAGAGAGCGACTCCCCCACCGAGAGTTGAGCGGTCTTTTCTAACCCAGGAGGAATAGCCTTTTATCATGGCATAACCTGATGTCACATTATTGTCCAGGAAAGTCTCACACACAAACACAATGTCAGCCTTATTTGCTTGTACAAATCTGTGTGAGTTCTCCCACGTTGGTGTGGAAGCCCCTCACATTTGCTGACACAATTTTCAGATCCCTTTCACAATGCCCTTGGTGCCTCCTGGTGCCACTGGTAGGCATTACTATGGGGTGTAGGAATTTGAGGGAAGCTTACCCCTTGGTGGTATGGGTAGTGGGAGTTGTAAAGTCCCACCCCAGGGGTTGGCCGGGTTCCCCAGGTGTTATTAAGTTGTTGAGAGGGAAGATGCCAGGCAGCTCCACGGAGAACAGCTAGTGTCTCCTGGCTTCCCAGCCTGACAGCCTGAATCAGATCCTGGTGCCTCCTGTCCGCCTGTCGCTCTTTGCACGTCCGTTCAGTGTGGAAGCGTCCTTGACAGTACTCACAAGTGAGATGTTTCGGACACTGTTCCTCAGAGTGGTCCTTGCGGTGACACAAGGAACACCTGATTTGTGGCAATCTCTCACTTGTTGGCCTTTCTTCTGTCACCCTCACAGTGTTGTTGTGGATCTGTCCTCGAGGGGGTCGCCTTCGGCCCTGTGAAGACCACTGGTGGCTGCTGCCCTGTGGGTAGTGCTTGTTGCCTCGCACTGTTTGAGGACGTTGATCTGGCTGGGTTCGGATGGGATGGACAAGTGAGGGTGGGAGATATTGAGGCAGAGAGTTACGTGTTGGAGAGTTACGTGTTGGAGGGGCACGTGGTGGAGGGGCACGTGGTGGAGGGTTATGTACATGGTCGGGGGTTACGTGGTGGAGGGTTATGTGGCAATGTGGGACAAGCAGGGGAAGAGGCAGAGGATAGCACAGAGTCACCCGACCCGCCCTCGCCTACTCCAATGTCCTGAGTTACTTGAACGGCCAAACTGGAGCCGGGGATTGACTCGGGCCGGTTAGGTGTGCCGGTTATATCGTTACTTCCCCTGTCTCCTCGGTCTCCTACCGTGGCCCACCACTCACGAGCTTCTGCGTTGACACTTATGTGTTCTCCCCAACCCTTGTCAATTTTGTCTGGCCTTGCTGTACATGATATTGTCTTTAAATCGGTCTTGCCCCTTGAATTTTCTCTGAGAGATATGAAGCTATCAACAATTTCTAGGGCTTCTGCAAGTACACTTCTTTTATCTGTCAGCTTGTCTATAGCAACACTATACACTTTAATTTGTTCCTTACCCTCTGACAGATCTTTTCTGAGGGTTAACACCAACACTTTGACGGTGGTATTCTTAAAAAAATCTTTCCCTTCAAAAGCATGGGAAAGAAATATATCACTAATTTTCTATTCTTAATGATTTCCTTCCTCTCCTGGCCTTAAATTCCTTCCCTTGAATCGAGTATATTATTGGAACATGAAAGAAAAATTTACCCCATTCCTTCAATAATTCTTTTGTTGTATTTTATCATTTACTTTTGATGTTTTCTTTATAACATCATAATATATTGGAAACACGTGCAACAGTATTGTATCACCGAAGAAAAAAGATTTTAGTAAATAAATGAGGCATTTCTTCCAAATTTCTAAAGACCTACCATACTCGGTTCAAAATTTGTGTTGGACTGGGTTGTATACGTCATTGGTGAGGTGTGTGGTGATTGGTTCATATACTCACCTAACTCCACCCTTCCACCCCTACACCACTAATCCTCTCTTGACACCATGCTGCTCGTGGTGGTATATGTTTGTATATTATTTATCATTCTTTTATTCAAGATATACAATTTTATTTATACCATTAGTCTCAGCAATGATTGTAGTGTCCAGATATATTTGTCACAACTCGATATAACATTAAACAAAGAAATTATGACGAGTAGAAGTGAACAAAGTTCCCCACTATATTTATACCACTATTATTATCATCGTTTTCCTACAGGAAATATTAAATCAATGATGTTATAAAACACTTCATCGCATAAAACAAAACCTCGTGAGCACAGCGTGGATGTGTTTATTGTTTATATTTTGTGCCCGGAGGGCTCATAGACGTACAAACACACACACATTTATCATTTCCATGGCACAGGGCTACCAACATGTAAACTTTTCCTTCCTTTCCAAAGAATTTTTTAAGCATAATGAAGGGAGGGAAAAATCCTTAGAAGGGAAAGATATATGTAAGGAAAGATTTTTTTTTAAGAATACCACCGTGAGTTCCTCCCTGGTAAGGTCAACCAGGTCCTCCTCCTCTACAGATACAGAAGGGCGTAGGGGAGTGGACCTGACTGGTTCAGGGGTCACCTGAGGAGGTCTGAAGGTCACTTGGCCTCTAATACCCACACGTACCCTCAATTCTTGAGTATTTGCACAGTTGAACTCTGGCTCGTTGTCCAGGCAGGCAGTGTGGGAGATATTAGGGCACCCCCGTTCTATGCACCTCTGTGACCTAATTGTGTCTGTGATCTTTAGGCCGCAAACTGCACACCACTGTCTCGGGAGATACCCCGGAATACCAGCTGGCCTATCAATTAATCTGTGTGAGGCTCCTTCTACACTCATATTGTCTCCATGCAGAATTGGCGCTGGTACTGCGGTGGCAGAGGCTTGCACTACAAATGTAAACAAAGCGGCGTCGGGTAGGGGAAGAAGCCAACCCAAGTCACTTTAAACCACTAATTTGCTACTGTTCTCACTGAAGATATATTGTAAATCCTCTTCTACGTGGTCACAGTATATTCATGCTTTAGCTGTGAAAAACTAAAGGCACTCTGAAGTGTACGAGCTTAGAAAATGAGAGTTATATGTGGAGCTCACAACACTCTCTCACACACACACCGCTCTCTCTCTCTCTCTCTCTTCAGTTACCCCATCCGTCGATACAAGTTCAAGATAAATGACTTTAGAAGCAGTGTTGATCTTTTCCCAATATACTACCGAAGGCAATAGTCTTGTCGACACATCTGCCAAATCATGAAGTTTAGACATATAAGCTAAACAGGCTCGTAGACTGAAAGATTGGAGAAGTTTATTAACCCCCAGAGTCCGGGCAGCGGGATTTCCCGCTCGGTCGACAGAGGCCGGGCAGCGGGAAATCCCGCTCTGTCGACAGAGTCCGGGCAGTGGGAAATCCCGCTTTTGGTAATTTATGGGGAAAAACGCCAAATTTGTCGGGATTTTTTTTGATCTGGCTATACTTCACCACCAGACCTTTTCATCCCCACATTCAATCAGTGTGTGCTTGACCGTGACAATGGCTGGTCGTAGTGAAGAAAATACGGGCTCGTTCGATTCGGTGCATCCTACCGCGCTGCCAGGCGCACCCGCTCCTGTAACCTCCACTCCGCGGGTGCAACCAGCTAGATTGCGTCATGCACCTGCAAGGTTGTCAGATTCTGCAATAGGGCGGGAATTGGAGAATCTGGCAGACCTTTCATATGGGAGTGACGACCTGGACAGCTACTCTGATACTGAATGGCAAGCTGACGAATCAACTGAGGAAGATGTCTGTGTAGCGGTGACTTCCATCACAGCTCTTCCCTCAACTTCAGCCTTGCATGATGTGTCAGAGGTTACAGCCCCTGTTGCAATTCCGTCCACCAGTGGGGTGGGAGGTAGTTTGGGAGACACTCTCTTGTCTCCCATTCCTACAACATCTGGCGTGGGAGGCAGGAAGAGGTCTACTCCTGCTTCAACCTCCAAACCTCGCTACGTCTCCACTCCCATGGGCAAGAGGCCGAGGAGGAGGTTAGATTTTTCGTCTTCCTCTTCCTCGTCGGACGAGGATGCGTCGCAAAAAGTGGTGGTAAGAGGGAGGAGAGTAGGAGTAAGAGGGAAGGGTAAAGGAAGGGGGAAGAGGACAAAGGCAGCTTATCTCTCCCCTACAGTTGACCCTGATAGCCCGCCCCCCCGTGACCTGACGCCACCTCCCCCACCACCACACTCTCCCTCTCCTCTCGTGCCTGACGACACACTCTCGCCTGCCCCTGGTACCGCTGCACCACCACCACCACCACCACCACCACAACAACAGCAACGCGGCGCACCTCGTCATAGACCCGCTGATCCCTATGTGTGGACGGATTGCGATGAATTTGCGCCTGATATACCTATCTTTGACGACAGTCATTCAGGTATACAGGCCGCATTTCCCTGTCGTCAGAGGTCATCAATATTAGATTATTTCACTGCCTTTTTTGATATAATATTGATGACTTACATGATGCAGGAGATAAACACCTTCAAACAACTCTCTGTGCAACTCAGCAATAGACCAGGCAGGGAACATAGTAAGATGTTGCAATGGGCTGACGTCGATATTGCTGAGTTGTATGTGTGGTTAGCTTTGACCATGATGATGCCTCATGTCAAGAAACATCGCCTCAAGGACTTCTGGAGCACACACGCCCTGATATCCACACCTGCGTTCGGGAAATACATGTCCAGGGACAGGTATAGGGACATTTTGTCCTACCTGCACTTCGCCCCCAACATGGGTCCACACCCGAACGACAGGCTGTGGAAAATTAGGCCAGTAATGTCTATCCTCCAGGAGAAAATACGAGCATTTTTTCGACCATTCCAGAAAGTGGTTATCGACGAGTCTCTGGTGCTGTTCAGGGGAAGACTGTCCTTCATCCAGTACATCCCGTCAAAGAGGCATAGATTTGGCATCAAATTCTATGTCATCTGCGACTGTAAGACTGGCTATGTGTTGGATTTTATACTCTATTCAGGTACGGATGTGGATGTCCCGGCCGACGACCCTCTTGGCTTCAGCGGGAGTGTTGTCAAGGCACTCATGGGGGATTACCTTGACAACAACCACATCCTGTACACTGATAACTATTACACCTCTCCAGCACTTAGCCAGTTTCTCCTGCAGCACCAAACAGGATCCTGCGGAACTATTCGTGTCAACAGGAAGGGGTGGCCAGCATTCCCTCTCACCCGGAGGGGCGACTGCATCAAAAAGAAATGTGGGAACATGCTGGCCATCAAATGGCACGATAAACGCCCCGTCAATATGCTCACCACCGTGAACAGGGGCGTGATGCAGGATTCTGGGAAGACTGAGCGCGGCACAGGTGATACCATCTACAAGCCTGATGCTGTGCTCGATTATAACATCAATATGAGACTCGTTGATAAGTCAGACATGATGGTGAGTTCCATCGATTGTCTGAGAAAAACTTGTAAGTGGTACAAGAAGGCTTTCTTCCACCTTCTTGATGTCACAGTGCTGAACTGTTATATACTCTACCTCCAGCATCACCCTGACTCCAAGTTGGCACTCCGGGAATTCGAGCTAGAGTTGATATCTCAGCTCCTGGAGAGGTTCAGCACTGTGCAACCACAGCAAGGCAGACAGGCAGCGGCACAACGGCCTGACAGGTTGCAGCAGAGTGGCTATATGGCTCGCCACTACCTCACTAATCTGCCACCGTTGCCGTCAGGACGTCCAGGCTCTCGTCGCTGCTATGTTTGCAGGCACACAACACGTCACCCCCAGAAGTCCAAGGAAACTCGCTTCTGGTGCAAGGAATGTTGTGTGCCGTTATGCCCTGGAAACTGCTTCTCAGACTACCATATATTGGAATATATATAGAAGCAGGAAGTGATGGGAGTATGCGAATAAAGTGACAGTGACACTTGGTGACAGTGACACTATTTAGGCTATAAGAAAAGTGAGAGTGACACATTTGTACATATATTTTAGGCTGTAGTGACGTGATAGTGACACATTTGTACTTATTAGGCTATAAGAAAAGTGAGAGTGACACATTTGTACATATATTTTAGGCTGTAGTGACGTGATAGTGACACATTTGTACATATATTTTAGGCTGTAGTGACGTGATAGTGACACATTTGTACATATTAGGCTATAAGAAAAGTGATAGTGACACATTTACGCATAGAAAAAATTATAATAAAAAATTTAAAACAACAAAATACAAAAATATATAGAAAATAAGGATAACAGTGATAGTGACACATTTATATTTACGTTGAACATGAACAAATGGTGCGAATGACACTGAAAATGTTTCGCGTAAATACTGTACATAACTCCCACGCTTCTCTCCAGGGCATAAAACCACTCTGGAATGGTCAGCTAACCACACAAATAATACAGGGGCTGTAATGGTAGGATGCACACGAACCGTACGACGTGTCGCCTGGGGGAGGCAAGTGTTGCGTCATTCTGCCGGCGGCCATCTTTTCTCCACCCACGCCAGTCCTTGTCAGAGCCACGCTCACAAAGCGAACGCAGCCTCGCTCTCACGGGAAAAGTGACCTCCATTCCTCACTTGATTTCTCGGTAATGGAGTGTCCTAGAGAGCTAGGGTTGGTTTTAATGGAAAGAGGAGGAGTTGATGGTGAGTACACAATCAAATTTAAGTTGTTCAGTATTGTAGTTTAGACGTAGGGAGTAAGAGAAGTAGAGTGATTTTCCGGGAAATACCCGGACAGGCAGGATTAAATTAAGTATTGGCCCCGTACACACAGCACGTAATTTCATTCTTGGCCCGGCCCGGAGGGGTTAAACTGCCCCCTAATATTGTACAGTTGGCTACAGTTGTACTTCCGTATGGTGAATGTGTTTGTTCGATTATCCGATCTCGTCTTAGGGAGTGTGAATCGAATAGCTGGAGGAGAAAGACTATAGTGTTGAGGAAGTAATGTTATATGATAAAGGGGCAACTCTCTTGGAGACTCGAGAAAACTACTGCAGTAGAGCCAAGCTAAAGCTCTTCTTATTAAGAGAGAATCTCTTTTTGGTATATTACATGGCTACCGATTCTTCCAAAGTATACCCCGAAACATATCATCTGTTAGTAAGACTCAGGCCATAATTATCTTTCCTGCCATATTTTGGAAGAATCGGTGGACCTCCAATTTACCGTCAAAAGAGTTTCACCCCATAAATTATTGAACTGCTGTCGGTGAATTGTTGTATGGCCTGCACGTACTATTTGCTACAAAAAAATCGTACATATACTCTTGGATTCAAAGGTTTCCAACATATATAGAAAATATTTATAAGTCTATGTAACTGCAATACAACATGGTACTAGGTTTGTTGTTTTGCCATCACCGAGTCCCTTAGTAGACCATTCATTGCAGTAATTTCAGAATAATTACCTTTCTTTCCATATAGCCTGGGTAAGAATTCCTGTGGCCAACTGTACAGCTTCGGACAGATCAAGGGTCCACACCCCATCCAACAGCTACTTGGTTTGGGCTTCGTCGGATCTGGCAACAGTTGCAGGTGGAGGGAGGGGGGATGTTAGTGGGAGAGGAGGAGAGAAATGTGGGCGGGGCTATATAGGAGGTAATATGGGAGGGTAACGAATGATCAGGTAGAGAAGACGTGTGTCAGGAGGAATGAATGAAGCATACACTGTGAACGGTATCGAATCACCAATAGTTTAAAGCAGGGTTCTTCAAACATTTTCAGTCGTGACCCAATTTTTACTATGACATCATTCTCGCGACCCATACAGAAAGATCTTTTACAAATGACCAGAATTATCAACCTAAGAAAATACAAGGCCAGAAACTGAAACGTAATATTTATAATTAAAAGGCATTCTAACCAGAATTATAAACACTGCCTCACCTACCCCTCCCTCTCTCTCTCACATTCTCTCTCAAGAAGGCTTATATTTGTGCAATGATTTTGTTTTATTGATAATTAAATAAATGAATATTCGATTATAAAAATATGTTAGGTGGATTCATGTATGAACTTCATATTTATTTTATTGTCACGAACATTATTATTCTATTTTATTCATGTATTTATTTTTTTGAGCCTGCGACCCAGTTTGGATGGTTTTGAATTGAAATTAATTACTTACAAAGTAATTATTAGTAATTCTCAGTTTAGACGTCGGCAATCTTGAAAAATGGTAACCATCTTGGATTTTTGCATTGCTAACGCCCTTTCATGCTTACATGATTAAGTGAACTATTTTTGCATTTACCTTCTCCTCTAATAGTGGCTCATGGGACACTCTGTGAACTTATTCGGCAGGCTGTACATGTTACCTTAATTCTTCAACTGCCTCATGATCTCACTATATCCCCATGCATGTTGCACACTCATTCTTTTTCCTTCTCCACAACTTTAAATTAAATTATTCTGTATCTTCTGTATTATGCTCACCCTTTCCCGATGTTATTATTATTCATTTTGGTGGAGTGCATGGATGAGTGTATGTGTAGAAACATTGTAATGCAAGTATCCTTATGATATTTCATGATTTGATATTGAAATGTGGAATGCTGGCATGACTTTGTATAACGTTCCGGTTTTTCTTGCACCCTCCTTCAAGTACTGTGCAAATTATTGATAATTAAAACAGTTGTAGTAGACTACTGTAGAGGTGAAGAGGTAGGTGACGGAGTTTATTATTATTATTATTATTACTATTATTTTGTAATGAAAATGTATAGTTAAGAGGAATTGTAATAAGAATAATAAAAACAATGTAACTGAAAAGTAAAAATGTAATGTGTTTCTGAAGGAACAATTTTTCGAAGGTAACATTTTTTAAAAGTTCTTCATTTACCTTTAGTACAAGCCCCAACCACAGAGCTATACACATAGAGCGCGCAACTCCCCCACCCCACCCCCCCCAGTGTCGCCACCGGAAGTGGGTTGGCGGCCATGATAGGTTGCCCTTCCCCTCAACCCGCCAGCCTGTCAGCTTATGCCAGGGTAAGATAATATTTCATTTATTCGGTCTTTCATTGATGATATGGTATATTAACTACATTATAGTGACTCACAATATACGAATAAGTATTTCTTTAACCGATATATCAGTGAATGGCTGATTAAATATAAATACATTTCGGTTAATAGGTGAAATGAGTTAGATAAACAAAACTATCGTTGGCACTCATCCACAGTCGACTTCTTATTATATATATATACAACGTACTTAATCTCTATTATGATCAGTATTTATGTTCACATTGTTCAGTATGTATGTATGTATGTATGTCACACTAGAGTAATGTGTGTATGTATGCATGTCACACTAGAGTAATATGTATGTATGTATGTATGTATATATGTCACACTAGAGTAATATGTATGTATGTATGTATGTCACACTAGAGTAATATGTATGTATGTATGTAAGTGGAGGGAGAGGGAGACAGATTACAGTTATATATATTTGTCTTGTTTAATAAACCAGTTTAAGTTTAATTTCTTTGCATAATTTTCCGTATGGACATTATCTTAGCCTTGTTAATTGATTTAACAAAACCTACATAATTAGATAGCAAGATACAATGCTTTACAAATCAGGGAAATGTCAATAACTGTGGATAGAAACATACTATACAAGTACGTACGGGAGTTCAAAGCGCGCGCCAAAGGCATTCCAAGATGGCCGCCGAACAGGCTGGCTGGCGACACTCCTCCCTATCTAATAACACAGGGTCGATCGCTCTATGTGTATAGCTCTGTGGCCCCAACACTCTGGGGAACGTTGCCGCTAAAGGCCATGAAGTTATTTGATACATAGTGGGAAATTATTAAGAGTAAATATATGTAAACAATTGCAGTAGTATCATGAAAAAGAACAAAGGCAATATGAAATAATAATAATAATAGCTATTGATGGAAATGAAGCGGTTACCCCTTAAAATTTCAATTTTCTCTCAACGCATCCGAATGGTTTAGAGAAAATGAGTATTGATCATACGAATTGTTTGCAGAAAATGGGTATTGATATTCTGATGGGTGACTCAAGTCTCTTCTGCTGCACAATATATTTTGCAGCTTTTGTGTGTATTTGTAACTCACGTTATGTGACTTCCTCACTACAAACAATGGAATATTTATTATGCGCGCGTGTGTGTGTGTGTGTTGTTTTATTTGACATGAGTCCTTGCACACCAAGTAGAACTAAAATATGAAGCGAATAATAATAACACCTTTCTCATTAACGAGGTGTGTAGTGTGTATGTTTGTATTGTTTTAATAGATTTAGAGATGTTTTTGAGGGTATGCTGGACTATACTCAGTGTATCTGAGACACGGAAAAAGATCAGCAAAGGTGGACAGAAAGGTGATACGAGAGTTCCATCTCTTCCCATCATCCACTTTAGGAGTACTGCCCTGTTTTGTGTGTGTGTGTGTGTGTGTGTGTTTTCAGTCACGGGCAGGAGAGAATAGTTTGCGATATCTATCTTCCTTCAAATAATCTGAGACGAGCACCACGAGAGAAACTCTTGACTGTAAACTGGAGGGCTACTGAATCCCCCAAGCTGTCATTAAACAGATCCGTTATTAGTAACACTGAGGTGATTTGCTTCCTGTTATAGTTTTTAGGAATCAGTCGCCCTCCAATTCACTATAAAGAGGTTTTCCTCTTAAAGCTCACTAGGGATAATCTTTCTTGTTGTCTTTCTGTATTCTCTATTTATATCTCTTTCTCTTTCATGTCTTTTCCTTTATCTTATATCGTTCTTTCTTTGTCAAACTTTCTCATACCTCTTTCGCCTCGTGTGCTCTGTTTACTCATGTCTTTATCTCCCTCACTCTCTGCCTATCCTTCACTCTGCATGTACCACACCATTATTTTATTTTCTCTCTCATCCATTCCATCTCCATCTGTCATACTGTCATTATTGTCCCTTGTTCTGTCTTGCTTTCATCCTCTCTTGTGTGTCTCTGTCTTCTCTCTCCCACTTTTACTCATTACTATGTCCACGCAGTCATCATGGGGGAAATGCACTTTTGGTACATTGAAGCGCTATGATTCCTCCAAAGTATACCACAAAACAGGGCCAGATAAAAAAGAAATAGTGGTATGTTGCCTGGAATAGTGTGGAGGAATCAATTACTCCAATTTACTAACACTGTATTTCCCCCTCAACGTCACCCCTCACATTCATACAATTTTTTTTTTTTTTCTCTCTCTCTCTCTCTCCTCTCTCTCTCTCTCTCTCTCTCTCTCTCTCTCTCTCTCTCTCTGGTATATATCAAAGTGTAATAGTATTGTTGTAGTGTACGTATTTTGTTTCAGATACCAATGACTTTCCGTATATACTCATAGTCCTATATAGTGCAGTGTGTTACAGTTTTGCAACTCTAAAACTTCCAACCTAGTCCAGTTTTTTAATTTCCACCTCACATGCAGGAGCTCCAAACTTTTACCGCCAGCTGTTTAGCCAGAGG